>ML798594.1:5007-48344 GCA_009831015.1 Picea engelmannii | reverse complement strand
TAATATGTCATTTATGGTCAACAATATCTTTGGCATTAAAGTATCATGTCATGGTATAAAATATCGATCACTATAACCCTCCTTGGACATAGTATACCCCCCAATCTCCATGAACCTTGAATTAAATGGTCTCCCCTAACCCAGCCACCCCCTCACACATTATGACCCAAAAAATCATGTTAACCCCTAAGGCACTATGGCCACTAACCATTAAGCCACTAATATGCTATGACCACTAATAATTATGGTCCTAGACATCATGTACCCACTGATCCCTATGAACCTTGACATGCCTAACCCTTAAAATGATCAACATGTTTCATTAAGAAACCATGAAGACATGAACCCCCTAAGAAACTATAATCCCAAACACACTAGTCCCCTATAAATGCATTAACCCCTTAAGACTTGATTATATCAAACAAACTAACCCTCTCATACATTTAACCCTTAATACATTATTACTTTGAACACACTAACCCCCTAATAGAATTTGACCATTGATCCATTTGATCCTTGATGAAATCACCTCCTAATAATTATGACTTTGAACACAATGAATCCCTATTATATGATAACCCCCAATCAATATCAACTTGAGCATGGTATACCCTTTGATCCCTATGACTCTTGAAACAATCAAACCTAGTGAACATAGTGTGACCTCAAACACACTAAAAAATGAATACATTATGGATCTAAACATAGTAACATCATAATAGATTGACCCTACTAATACACTATGACTATTAACCCCTATAACGCTTGATCTCTTAATTTACCCTTTTTATTTATTTCAATTTTATTATAATGCATTTAGAAAAGTATGAGGTTAATTAATATGTTAGATATGGTCAAAAATATTTTTGACATTAAATTATCATGTCATGGTATAAAATATCGATCACTATAACCCCCCTTGGACATAATATACCCCCCAATCTCCATGAACCTTGAATTAAATGGTCTCCCCTAACCCAATCACTCCCTCACACATTATGACCAAAAACAGCATGTTAACCCCTAAGGCACTATTGCCACTAACCACTAATCCACCAATATGTTATGACCACTAATTATTATGGTCCTGGACATTGTGTACCCCCTAATCCCTATGAACCTAATTGGCATGCCTAACCCTTGAAATGATCAGCGTGTTTCATTAAGAAACCATGAATACATGAACCCCCTAAGGAACTATAATCCCAAACACACTAGTTCCCTATAAATGCATTAACCCCTTAAGACATTATTATCTCAAACAAATTAACCCTCTCATACAATGAACCCTTAATACATTATTACTTTGAACACACTAACCCCCTAATAGAATTTGATCATTGATCGATTTGATCCTGGATGAAATCACCTTAATTGTAATGTAGAATTTGATCATTTGATACTGTACAGCTTAATGGATGATACTGTACCCCCTTTATCTCTCCTAGAAGAATGTTATCAATAATTTTGAATATTTCTAGAGGATGGGGCAATACACCTTGGGTAGGTGTGCATAAGTTTTAAAAATTTCACATGAATCACTTAAATATATCTTAGGGAAGGAACTCATTACTGTAGGGTTAGGTGGAAATACAAAATACCCAACATTTGGGGCATTCTATTAGGGGCATTCTATTTCAATTATTAACACAATAGAAGTTTTTGGAAGAATTCATGTGAGCCTATGCTATTGGTTTCACATTGTATTCCTTTTTTTGACCTAATTCCCCCTTTGGTTCCTCTAATTCTTCTTTGTATGCCTCTAACTCCTCTCCATATGGCGTTTTATCTCAACCCTATGTAGTTTTGAATTGGAAAAAGGAACACCAACAATAAGAGGAGGATGAAGTAGAAGAAGAAATAATCCCAAAGAAAACTAGGAGGAAAACAAACAAGGCCTTTTAATTCCCTAATTATGATCTATATGTACCTAATCATGTGTTGTAGTTCCATAATTAGGCCACAAATGTACTTAATTAGGAAATATGGATCTTTTTAGGCCCTAAAAATACAATCAATCCTTGTAACTCCAAAAATAGGCCATGTATATCCACAATTAGGGCCCATGAATCATGTATTAGGGACTAAATCCTTAGTTCTTCATCGTCAATTCATGGCTTAGGCCCCAAGGATCATTCTTGTTGTGCTCAATATTTGAATTTGGGCCTATAATAATCCTTGTAATTGCAATTCATGTGTCTCATCGTGACCAAATATCCTTAACATTGTTACGTGTACCCAGGGAAAGCATGAAAAAAATGACTTATTGATCAGAGCCTTTGGCATGACAGGCCAATGTTCTATGATGTAAGTGGCCTATTTCAAAATGGTTATTTAAGATGATTACATGGCCATAATATGCACGGGAAAGTTATTCATTAGAATTTTTTTGGGGGAAAGGAAGACAATGGAGTAGTCAACATGTCAAACATAACTCCTCATGGTTTGAGAGTTATGGTCTTACGAAGATGGAGGAACCTCATATTTCTAGTTGAATATTTCTAGAGGATGGGGCAGTACACCTTGGGTAGGTGTGCGTACGTTTTATAAATTTCACATGAATCACTTAAATATCTCTTAGGGAAGGATCTCATTACTGTAGGGTTAAGTGGAAATACAAAATACCCAACATTTGGGGCATTCTATTTCAATTATTAACAAAAGAGAAGTTTTTGGGAGAATTCATGTGAGCCTGTGTTATTAGTTTCACATTGTATTCCTTTTTTTTACCTAATTCCCCCTTTGGTTCCTCTACTTCCTCTTCGTATGCCTCTAACTCCTCTCCATATAGTGTTTTATCTCAACCCTATGTAGTTTTGAATTGGAAAAAGGAACACCAACAACAAGAGGAGGATGAAGTAGAAGAAGAAAGAATCCCAAAGAAAACTAGGAGGAAAAAAATAAAGGCCCTTTAATTCCCTAATTATGGTCTTATGAAGTTGGATAAACCCTCCCATATCATTAAGGCATGCGAATATTCTATCCATGTCAAATTTCAATGCATTCAGAAACAGTTTGAAAAAATTTCAACGTTGGCCCCATTCACAGGTCATTGTTGCCCGTGTCTAGTCCTAGTACATAGGACTTACTAAAATTTGTATAATATATTTGGAGAATGATCGTTTTGAAGGTGTTGGGCCTATTCCTACACACCACATTCAGATCACCTCTGATTGACAGTCTTTGTATTTATCCCTTTTAGTTTTGGGTTGTTAGTATTTTCAATTGCACGCACCTTTCAATCTAGTCAAAGTTCAATTAATGTCTCTTGTTACTGTAGGGTTATAAAGCCTCATAATCCCATGCCCATATGCCTCCAACCTTGTGATCTAATGATCATTGGGTGAAAACTTTCATAAAGGGTGATGACTAAGACTAGGGGAAACTTTCAATTCAAGGCTGGGAATGACTAGGCCCACATCAAGTGAAGGAAGAAAATTAAGAAGGTACACGTGTTTCCCCATTCCATGTCAACAACAACGCATACATTCACTGGGAACACTAAAAACCGACAAATCAATGACTCCACTAAATTAGGGTTTATGGTTTACATGATGAATTGATGATCGAAGAAAGTGGTTGTGTGAGTCAAATTTGAGTCCAGAAACCCTCCCATATCGTTAAGTCATGTGAATAGTCTATCCATGTCAAATTTCAATGCATTCAGAAACAGTTTGAAAAAATTTCAATGTTGGCCCCATTCACAGGTCACTGTTGTCCGTGTCTAGTCCTAGTACATAGGAATTACTAAAAATTGTATAATATATTTGGAGAATGATAATTTTGAAGGTGTTGGGCCTATTCCTACACACCGCGTCTAGATCACCTCTCATTGATAGTCTTTGTATTGATCCATTTTAGTTTTGGGTTGTTAGTATTTTCAATTGCACACACCTTTCAATCTGGTCAAAGTTCAATTAATGTCTCTTATTACTGTAGGGTTATAAAGCCTCATGATCCCAATGCCCATATGCCTCCAACCTTGTGATCTAATGATCATTGGGTGACAACTGTCATGAAGGGTGATGACTAGGACTAGGGGCAACTTTCAATTCAAGGCTGGGAATGACCAGGCCCACATCAAGTGAAGGAAGAACATTAAGAAGGTACATGTGTTGTCCCATTCCATGTCAACAACAACACATCCATTCACTGGGAACAAATCGATGACGCCACTAAATTAGGGTTTATGCTTTACATGATGAATTGATGATGGAAGAAAGTGGGCGTGTGAGTCAAATTTGAGTTTAGAAACCCTCCCATATCATTAAGGCATGTGAATAGTCTATCCATGTCAAATTTCAATGCAGTCAGAAACAGTTTGAAAAAATTTCAACATTGGCCCCATTCACAGGTCATTGTTGCCCATGTCTAGTTCTAGTACAATTTCCTTGTAAAATTTGTATAAGATAATTGGAGAATGATAATGATGAATTGATGATGGACATACCTACATTGTTGGTATGATTAGGTGCAGTCGCGTAGAGCTCCTCTTGGATTCGAGAATAGTTCATTCTCTACTAAACAGGGGCAACCACATGAAGGTGGAAGCTCTAATTATGCCCCTCCCCCCCTCACATCACTCTCAATTTCCCCATATTACCTAATTTGAAATTCTAAATAACATGTATCATATACTATATTACGCAAAATAAAAACATATAAAGATAATATAAAAGATATAAACACATACCTCTTCTTTTCAACAATTAAATATCAGTCATCGTCTTCTTCATCCAGCTCAACATCTGTATCAGGATCTGGTTCAGAATCGATATTGGTGAAAGGCTCATTCCTATCAACATCATCATCAACGTCATTTTCACTACTATAGTTATCGATATCGTCAATGAGATCGTCGTCTCCTACATTTGTATGATCAAATTCTTCAACTTATTCATCTAACACATCGACTACATGACACACCTGCTCCTGATCTGCTTAATCATGATCTTCTTCCTCGTTATTATATTCATCCTCAGCTACATGATTGTACTTTACTGGTCTTCCTCTTGGATCATATCTAACAAAGTATGACCAACCTGCTTTACTAGGTACCTCTGAGTAAAATATTTTCTCACATTGACTTGGAAGAACATAAGGCTCTATACCCAGTTCAAATGCCCTTGTATTAACCATGGTAAATCCATTATCATGCTCAATAACAATTCTTTCAGGATCACATTCATGCATCTGTAGCCTGTACCATTTAACCTCAAACAAAACAATTTTAAAGGAATTAAAATCACACTCAATTATATCCTCCAAATGGTCATAGTACCTATTCTCAGTTTCTTCCATATTTCTATCACTTCTAGAGGAAATGTTGGTGACCTTAAACACTGCAGTTATCCCACAATTCAAGGTTTTCATCTTATCATCCAACATTTTGATACAAAATTTACGACCATTACACCAAATAGCCTTGTGATGTTTCAATTGCAACATGGACAACAAGTAAAAAATAAATGCCAATTAATAATCCTCATATAGACTTACTAAATATATATTTCAATAATTAAACAAACCAAATACATTGAAAATTTGGGAAAAAACTAGGAAAATGTGGGTAAAAAAAATTAACTTGCTTGTTTATCTTTTAAACCAAAGGCTAAATCAACTTCCCTTGATGTAATATTAGGAAATTAATCTCGATGACGATGCGATGTTTTAATCATCTTACTCACCCCTTCCCATGATAACCTACCAAAGTATTCTTCAGTATATTCTATCCAATGCTCCATCCAATCAAGGTTGTTTGCAATGTATAAATGTAAAGCATCCCACTCTCGAGCAACTATATGATACCATAACAATTTAATATCATTAATTAGTTATTGTTAATAAAGGAATAATTTAATAAATGTGTAATATATTAAATCTACGTCAACATCTAACAATTACCATTCACAGTCCTCATTTTACCTTTCCCCAATAGGACCTCCCCTTCAAATTTGTTGATGGAGTCGAGATGCCAAATGCGAGGCACATTCATATTTTCTGCTAATTTAGGTAGATATTGACTAATATACACCATGCACTGATATACCATATATACCTCAACCATAGAACCCTCCAGACATTCTCTTTGTCTAACAAAATCCTTCAGTGACTTCAAGTGCCTATCCACCATCCACATCGACCTTGTGTGTACTAGTCCACATAATTCAATCTCCTCAACTTGGTGTATGAGGTAGTGTTCTTGTGCATTGAAAAATGTTGGGGGTAGATACTGTTGCATTTGACACATTAGTCGGGGAATTTCTCTCTTCCAATACCTTATATCTTCTTCATGCATTTCTTTTGATGATAGCCACCTACAAATGTCGATGCAATAAAATAATATCAAAGCATACATAAATTTGCAGATAAAAAATAATATGTCAAAAGGTTCCGCTACAAATCACATAAGAAGTACATTTTCCTTATAAAACAATACGTACCTCATGTATTTTCCAAGTACATAAATAATTTGTTTTATGTTGTTTTCAAAGTCATCTGGGAGAGATAAAGGTAGAATATATTGTAACAAAAAACAAATAATAATTTTTTTTTTTCCAAAAAATGTGTACCAATAAGGAAATATATTATAACATACTAATTATCTTAATGAATGTATGCCAGTCATGTGTTTTAACCCCACCAAAATCACCTTTTTTAGTTAAGTATTTTGTATGTTAGACAAGACCCCCATCAGAAACCTAATTTTTCGAATGACCTCTTTTACAATATTTCTCTATTGCTCCGTCAATAACCAAGGAAGACTAGTATTTGGTTCACAACCATCACCATTAGAATTAATAATAACACTTTGCAATGCGTGATTAGCTTCCTGGATGTCACAACAAATCTTTCCAATTCTCTCTTTGTCAGTCCTTCCATCTAATATTTGCCATAACAATTATGTTATGTTCTTCCCGATATACATTGTATCAAACAAATGAACTATTTGTAGGTTCTCGAAGTATGGAAATCTACTGAATTGCATCAGGTAACTTTTCATTCCTCATGGAAGCCCATTCGTGCCTTAACGGCATTCATGAAACATAAACAAATTGAAATTAACACTAATTAATGGGACAAAATGAAATTAATACTAATGAAATTAACCAAATATTTATATAATATGTCATACATAAATAATTTGTGTACCTTGACAATTTCTAATATATTCCAACTTCCATAGGTGAGGTGTCATTCTTCATGGTTTTTTTCCGTTTTCTTCTTTACCATTAAATTTTGCCTTGTCTGTAGTTCGATAACTATGGTTCTTAGGCAAAAAGTGCCTATACTCATCAAACACTTCCTTTGCTAAACTCCTTGAATGATGAGATTTTATCCTCGGACCACAAACTGGGCATGCAAATTTACCCTTTGTTTGAAGACCTACAAGATATATGAATAACTATAGCATCAAATTAGAGTTAACATTTAAAATAATGCATGATTTTTTCAATATATATATATATATATAATATTAAATTACAAAATAAAGTAACAATATACCACAAAAATGTGTTAACCCAGGAGCATCATGAATTGTCCATGATAGTATTCCATGGAATTGAAATCGTTTTTTCCCTATTGGTCTAGAGATGTCATACATAGTGACGCCAGCCCATAACTTCAACAACTCATCGATGAGAGGCTCAATATATACGTTCATATATTTAACCTGGTACCTACCTAATTAGTTCAACATACTGCATGATTAATTATACTTATCTAGATATCGTGATATATAAAAGAAATAATTACCATGCATGAAACAAACAAATGAAATATTTTGTCATACTTTAAAGAAAATAAAAGATAATTAAATACCTGGAATAGTCATTGCCAACATTGTGTGCTCTCTCTTGATCGACATCCAAGGAGGAAGGTTATTGTTTATAACAAAAATAGGCCACACTGAGTACGTAGAACGAAGCTCTCCAAATGGATTGACACCATCAGCTGCCAACGAAAGTCTAACATTATGAGGTTCTTCTTTAAAAATTGGCCACTTTTCTTCGATGTAGTTCAATCCAAAACCATCTACAAGCATTCGAAGAACATCATCTCGACTTATGTTCTTTGCATGGAAATCCATAAACTGTGTTATACTTTGGCACCTGAACAACCACTGGAAACGTGGAATTATCATAATATAATGAAGAACTTTGCGAGGCACCTTCTTTGATGCTTTATCGGTTCGATATCTACTTATTTGACATTGTGGGAATTCATTTTCTAATGCATATTGTCCATAATATATGATATGATCATTAGGACATGCATCAATAGCCTGATAGTCCATTCCAATTTCTTTCATAATCACGGATATTTCTCGATATGTGTGTGGAAAAATATTTGACGTCGGTAATAGAACATCACCTAACAATCTACAAAATTCTAAACAATAAGTCAATGTAAACAATCTTAATCATCAATATATCATCCAATATACTAATTTACAAATTAGAAAACAATAGCAATATAGGAAAAAATTGAACCTTTTAAGTAATTGTGAACATGCAGGCATAAATAATTAACAAATTAAATACCTTAGTATTTGTGTGAGACATGTGTTTGATAAACCATTCAAAACCTTCAGGTTCACCAACAACAATATAGAATATAAAATATCTATTGTTGAGCCTTCATAAAGAGGTTGACGTGACTTCTCGAGTAGAGGATCAACATCATGACTATCATTCTGGTTATCCTCATCCATTGGAGAAAATGTGTTTTGGATCAATCTATGTATCTCATATTCTTGATTTGAATCACTAACATTATTTCCATCCATATCATCATTAATAACTTGATCAACAGCTTCAATATTTTGATCTTGAAGTTCATCTCCCTGTAAAGTAGTATTTCTTCTAGTACTTGGCAAATTACTCTCTAGAGGTCGACATTTTGGGGGCATCATCTATATATTTAAAAACAACATAGAAAAGTTAGTGTGTATAGAAAATATAAAAATCCCGATAAGAAATATTACTAAAATTCATGACATACTGATTATTACAGAGAATGCATTAAATATTGAATCCTATTACCAAGGGACGATATTCATAACCCCCTTCGGCGTGCCCCTTCTCCCTACAATGTATTTGGGTTGTTGTTATTAAAAGTCTTATTTTTTGCAAGCCTCTGCAATCATAGCAAGGGAAATAACATTTTCCATCACCCCTCGCCTCTAATGTCGCTCTTAACTAAGAAAGCTTCCTGTCATTTTCATTCATTGTGACAAATCCTTGTCCTGACAAGTAATTGTCATACCTACACCATACCAAACATTAAGTTGTCAATTTTTTTATTATTTTAGCTACTCCTTTCGATTATGATATGTTTATTTACAGTGACCTACAATCCTCACAATTATTTCTTCTAATACATTTTGACATGTTTTATTATTATTATTATCGATTAACTATTAATATATGCTTCAATTTTTACTATAGAGTATTGTGTACTGAATAACCATGGAAAATAATTACACACCATTTAACGAAAGTGGTCAAAATTTCTCAAAATTGAATCACTCGACACCATACACTAGCCTCTAAGTTGTTTTGTAGACAAAATGTCAATCTTTGAAATTCACCACTAAAAAAAGAATGCCAACCACTTGTCATCCACAATTGGGTTGGGTTGGTTTAAATTATGAACTGTTTATTTGCATCTACATACAATGGTCACAATTTTATGTTACTTACAGTGGTCACAATTTTATTTTCTAAGACAGTTTGGCATGTTCTCATTTTTCATTGTCTTACTAGTAGATTTCATCATGTTATCATAGATTTCGCCATGAATTTTTTATATTTTAGATATTGATCATTATTAATAGTGTATAAACAAGTTACATCAACTACAAACTAAATTTAATCACTACATCTAGAGTTGTGTGTGATTATAAAAAATTTAGAGAAACAACATCACATATCAGAAAAGGGTATGTGGATTTTATTGAGAAAGTTGAAACAAATATACTTTATTTATTTGGAAGACTATGGTATATAATCATAAGTTCATTTGTTAAAGGTGCTTAGTCATAAGCCAAGAAATTTAAAGGTTGCTAACCATAAGCTAATATGGTTGAAGGTGGTTAGTTAAAAGTGATTGTTATGTACCTAATCACAACATAGATAACATCTTTATAATAAAGTCATATGTGTACAAATGTTTTCTTTATATAATAATGACATATATATCTAACATAATTTTAGGGTTAGCGTTTATGTATCTTATTAGTCCTTGCTAAAGCAAGGAATATAGCAATCGATTGCAAGTCAAAATCATTTTGACTTTTGTAAATTTACAAAAATTTTAACAACGTTTTATAATGTTTTGTTTTGCATGCTTAAATAATGGAAATTCTTGGATTTAGTCTTGGATTTTGTTTTGCATGATTAAATAATGGATGATCTCTCGTACATTAATAATTATATGTAATATCAACAGGTTATCTTGTCACTAATGCCAACCTACCCATTATTTATTACAATATGTTGAAGATAGCAAAGAATTTATGCGGAAGAGGGAAATGTTATTAATATTTCTCTAGGTGAGGTGAAGCTTTCAGAATAGTCTCTTCTTGAATATTTGGTAAGCTTGTGCCTCTTTCATTGAAATTAGAGGCTTCCTCGAATTTTCTTTTTAGAAGTTGAAATTGCAGTTTTCTTCTTTGTTTTACTATTTTATGTTCCACACTCATGTATTATATCTCTTTTCCTGTGGAAAATAATGGGAGTTCTATTTGAAATTTGCGAATATTATGGGAAGATCTCATAAATATTACGGAATCCACATACCCGTTTCCATAGAATATACTAACTAGATCCAAAAACAAAAGACATGAAATATGGTACTACACATATTATAATATATTATCAAGGAAAAAACAAGCTACATGAAGATTGGACATTTGAACAAAAATTTACAAGTTAAATGAGTACATCAATAAAAAATAACATACTAACCTTGCAAGTTCAAAATCCGATCTATGTAGATCGAGAATTGGATTTGTTCAACCAATGGGTGACGGAAAAAATAAACATCTCAAAAAAAATTCAAGAACAGTGTCGCAACTATAGCAATTGTATCGCAAAGTCTCTTAAAGTCACATATATATAGATCAAATAGTCAACTAGCCGTTAACACCGACCAATGAGATAGGAAAAAAATTTGTTACTATTGCAATGAAAATCCCGACTAGATTAAAATAATATTTTTGTGGATATTGTGATGAACTTTCATGGCAATAACGATGAAAATCCCGCTCTATTTAAAAAAAAGATGAAACTAGTGGAAGCATGGAAAAAATCTGTGGAATAATCCGCCCATATGTAGTAGTGTCTTCTGCCTCTGCTTGAGGTCTTGAATAGATGTGATTATCCTTTCTTCTTCCTTGTCCCACTACTGGACTTGTTGATCCTCTTCTATCTTCATCCAAAGATGTGTTTCTTTATCAAACCAGTCCGCTACTGTGCTGACGTATCGCTCTATATCATGTAGCTACTATGTTGCCTACTGATTCATTTTCTCCCTTACCTCTAGTGGAGTGGTAGGTGTGAGCTGCTCACAGAGATTCTCGATCTCCTTATGATATTGATCGATTTCCTATGCAATCTGATCAATCTTCTCTACTACTATGAGTTTGGCCCTATGTGTGGTCTTTGGGATATTCTCAGAAGTTATAACCACTTTTTGTTCCAATCCGTTCACATGCTCCCTCTCCTCTTGGGTCTTGAGCTTGGCCTTCTCATATATTAATTCCAATGCATCATGTTTATCCTTTGCCTGATGTAATTCGGTTGTGTCTACACGTGCACGAGACTTTGCCTCTTCGGTCACGCTAACTTGTAATTTGTGTAGAGCTTTGGATGGTATCTGTGGAAATACCAATTGGATTTGAGCTAAGTCCTTTAGGGGTGTCTTCTCCATGATCTCGTCCATGCGCAACATGCTAGGTGTAATGTGGAATGTTTCACTTAACTGTGGTATTGTGTGGACTGTATCTCACTCACTTGCTTTAGGTTCTTCTCCTGTCTGTGATGTTGATAGCCATGTTCCTATGTTATTGCTCATTGCCTATGCTTCCCTAACCTACTTGAAGAATTGTCACATGTCTTCCAGCTCCTCTTGAATTTTGTCCCTGTGGTGCACAACATTCTCAAAATCCTTAGATGTATGATCCTAAGCCATTTGGGATATTATTTATTCTTCATCCTCCGTGATCATGTATTCTGGAGGTGTTCTCTGCACCTTCATATTCTTGTGCACACCCCCCATCTGAGTAGTTGGCCTCTTAGTTAGGCCTGGTTCTTATGGACTGGGACTTGGTGTAGTCCCCTGCATTGCCTCAGCCTATTTCTGTTGTACTTGGGTCAGCTGAGTATTATTCTTCTTCTCCTTTTGGGTCCCCATCTTAGCTGTCCCTTCTTTCATCTACTTTGTTTTGGTCTGGCCCATCCTTGGTTTCTTGGGAACTGGGCCTTCCTGAGGTTGTGTTTCTCCCTGCCCTGTTCCTCTTCTGTTGTCCTTCCAGGTATGTCTTGGGTGAGGACTGGAATCTTCTAGTCATCTTCCCAATCCCTCATAACCATTTTGATGTCACCCTTCGTGATGTAATAGTGCAATTGCAGCCACTGCTTGTTGGGGTCCTTCCGTGCCTGTATCCACATTGCATGTTGAGTGCCCTTGAAGTTGGCGATGTCCTGATAGTACACAATAGCATGTGGTGTTATTCTCCATAGGTTGGTGATGGCCTCCTGTAGATCGCGTAGATATTCTTTGAATATGGATGCGTTCATCTTTTTTTTATTGGCGTCTGACATGGCGCCAAGCTATAAATATCTCGCTCCATGATTAGGTTTGGGTTTGGTGGAGAAAAATTCTTATTTTAGTTCCTTCCATCCCATAATGGCTATTAGCATGAGAAGGCATGAGTAATGAAATTATGTTCCTAGATCATACGCATCCTTGCAGTCATCCAAAAAAAAATTCAAAAGATAGGGTGCCCAGCTAACTCTGTTGCCCTCGACACATTGTGCTGCAACTGCGACAACCCCAGCTGGGACTTCCTCCTTGCAGCATTTTCTTAGCATCTTGCAGGCCATGATTTTTTCAGACATTTGTTTCACGGAATCATTGATCCTTTTGATGATGATTCCTCGCGTCCCTCTGTCAGTGTCGTATTTATTTTTCATCTCTTTCGCGAGTGATTTCTCCTTTGTTTTTTCATCAAGAAATTGCATGGGATCGATGCCCTGGGATGACAGCCCTGTAATGTACACGATGATCTCTACGTCTATCGATATGATCTTGTCCAACCATATATCCTTGCCATGTGTGACTGCCATCAATTTTTTGATGCAACTACTTGTGCATTATCCTCTGCTAAAGTGTGGTAGCTCTAGCAGACCTAAAATACTTTTTTTTTCCAATCCTGCTGCCCACTAGAGTGGTTGATTAACCAGTTGCCCAAATGCATCCAAAACCACAGTCTGTAGGTAGAATTTCTTTGCAAAGTCCGGTAACTTGTCCATGTCTGTTACATCGTGGTTCGAGTATTTTATCTTCTCAACCTAACCTAGCAAATATGATTTCATTCGTACCCCTTCTGGTATACGCGGAAAAATAGTGGTTGTGATGGGTTGCTTGCATGGTGACTTAGGTACATGTTGCTTGTCCTTTTTCGGTAGTGGTTGACTCGATGTTCCATCCTCCATCAGTCATTCTTCGACATATTGTTATGGCCAGCCCATGACATATTCCACTTCTCCTTCCTGTGGGTGTTCTGACACAGATGTTTGATATTTGTCTGGCTCGACTGCTGCTTCATGATTTGTATTCATCCCATTGACCCTCAGAGCTCCTTCAAGGTTCTCTAGTTTCTCTAGGATGCCTATGCCCTGGTTTTGTTTCTCTTGTTCCTCTGTCGACATATCCACATTCATGCCCTTAGGTGTTGTCTGTTGGGTATCTTCTACAATGGGTGTGGGGTTCATCGGTGTTGTATCTGGTGATGGGATTTTGTCAACATTGATGACCTATGGCAGTTGTTGTTCACTTCCCTGTGATTGTACCTGTTCCCTCATTCTAACTCTGGAGTGTCGAGCAGTTTGGGTCATTCATTGAGCTCTCTAGCTTCTGCAACCTCTATGAACTTTTCTTTGTACTTTGTATTCTCTCTCACTCTCAGTCTCTTCTATTTTCATGATAGGTTCTTTTCTCATGTGTCCTTGTGTTGTATGGGCATTGTATGATTCTTGTCAAAGATGCTACATTTATTATGGATTCAATGAACCTCTGGTTCCTTCGTACTTTTCATTACTCGCATTTTCCATCTCTAGTTGGCGCGATTAATGTAGCGTCCCGTCAGTCCTTTATGGCATTCAATTCTGCATACCTTCATTGTTTAGTACTACTTTTGTCGACTTTACTTTTCCTGCTTGTTTCTATTTTAGACAGACCGTTGGTATTGTCCTCACCGGGTTTGTATTCCTAAGTGTGCTGTACCCTTCTCCTTTCAGCGCACTGTACCTATGTTGGTATCGTTTAATATCTTGGTTTTGTTTCCTATTTTTTTTTTTACTACGTGGTTACTTTCAAGTTGTGGGTGGTTGATTGTCCTTGTACAACTTCAGTCGGCTCCCGTTGATCATCCCTTTGAGTTTTGTGCCTTCTAAGTATTTCAACTATATATATCCTGTATCTGTGATAGTTTTTACTTCGTATGGTCCTAACCAGTGCATTATGAGTTTTCTTGGGTGCTAAATGGTTTTGCTATCATACATCAACACTAAATCTCCTTCCTTGAAATTTTTCTTCTTGATGTGTCTGTCATGCAAAGATTTTTCCCTTGCTTTTTGAACTTGTTGGTGGAATCCTGCTAGGATCTAATCTTCCTCCATGGTCATCAAATGATTTAGTCTCTCCTTTACTATGCCTCATTCCGTCATGTGTGTAATTATTGCTACACGCAAACTGGGTACCAGAAATTCTAATGGCACCACTTCTTCTTGGCCATACAACAGTTTAAATGGTGCGTGCCTTATGAAATTATTGCACGTGGTCCTGTAGGCCCACAATACTGCTGGTATTTTGAGGTACCAATCATCCCTATTGAAATTATAGATCTTTATCAGTGCATTCTCAAGGATTTTGTTAAATGATTCTACTGTTTCATTTGCCTGTGGATGATATGGTGTGTTGTTCTGATGATGGACTTCAATCTCTTCAGTCATAGCATTGATAGTGTTGTTAATGAAGTGCATTCCTTGGTCGCTCATCAAAACTCTTGGGCACCCAAATCTAGTGATTACTTGTTCAGATATAAAGTGTGTTGTTGTTTCTGCATTGCAATCCTTCACTGGTGCTTCTTCTGCCCATCTTGTCAGGTATTCTATCATGGTGATAATGTACCTTTCTCCTGCTCTTTTTGTTGGTGGGTTGATTGGTCCCACAAATTATATTTCCCATTTATCGAATGCTTACAATGTTACCTGTGTTCGTAATGGAATATCATCCCTTCTATTGGATTTACCAAAATTTTGACAGACATTGCATCTCTAGCAATACTCATTCGAGTCTCTATGAATGGTCGGCCACCATAGTCCTACATGCAATACTTTCTGCACGGTAGCTTTGCCTACGTAATTTCCTCCTGCTATTCCCTCATGGGCTTCTATTAAAATTCTTGGTCTTTCATGCTCTAACACATATCTTCACATGATGTTATATGCACCCATTTTGTATAACTTTCCTACGATCAGTTGATAGTCTACAACCTGAACTACCAGGTTTTTCTTCTGCGCAGTGTTATATTCCTGCGGCATAGTACATGTGCTCAAGTACTGAATAATATCTCCAAAGTATTCATCAGCGATCTAACCTAAAAATAACTGTGCTTCCAAGAAGTTTTCCTCTAAATTCGTAGGTTCTTCTCTATTTTCCTGGCTTGACTATTACTTCAAAATAAAATTCTTGAAACAATAGTAAGCATCGACAGATTATCCCCCCCAACACTAGCTTATTGACTAGGTATTTAAGGACTGAGTGATCTGTAAATATCTTAAAAAAATTTCCCAATAAGTAGTGTCTGAACTTCTGCAATGCGTAGACCATATCTAGGCCTTCCCTCTCTGTGGTGCTATAGCTCTATTCTAATTCTAATAGCTTTATGCTCGCAAATGCTATAGGGCGATCCAAATCTCTCGCACCTAGTTGCGCCAAGATAGCTCCAAGTGTTATGGCTAATGCATCGACATGTACGTGGAATGTCTTCTTTTAGTTTGGAAATACTAGTATTGGTGCGGTGACCATCTTTTCTTTCAGCGTATCCAGATCATGTTGACAATTGTCATTCCACTGAAACTTTGTATATTTTCTTAACACTTTCTCCATTGCTGCGGTGATCTGCACCTACCCTTTGATAAAAAAATTGTAGTATCATGTGTGTCCCAATGTTTCTCTTAGTTGATGGACTATTTTTGGTGGTGGTAAGTTAACAATTACTGTAATCTTTGCAGGATCTACTAGAAGACCTTGTTTGCATACTATATGGCCCAATAGTATCCCAAATGGTGTTTCGAATATACATTTTTTTTTATGTTTAATGATATATGGCATTGCCTACATATTTCTAACATCATCCAGATGACCTCTACATGGTCTTTCAACAAACTATAGACTGTCCAATCATCCAAGTATACCTCTATAAACTGGTGGATGAATTCCTTAGACACAACAATGACTACTCTGGAAAATATTGCTAGTGCATTCTTCAGTCCAAACGACATGACTATCTACTAGTAGGATCCCCATTCTGTAGCAAACGTGGTCTTGTATCTGTCTTCCTATGCTATCTTGATCTTGTGGTAGCCTGAGAATCCATCAGTGAATGAGTAAACTTTGTGTTCTCCTATGTTCTCCAACACTTCATCAGTGAAAGGTGTAGGGAGCAGGTCATGTAGACATGCATCATTCAACTTCCTCAAGTCGACGCATATCCTTATCCGTCCTTATTTTTTCTCATGAACTACCATTGGGCTTATCTATTATGATTCTTCCACTGGTTCTATGATTCCAGCTTCAAGCATCATGTCGATCTTAGCTTTGAATTTTTTCTTATATATTGGGTTCAATCTGTATGGTTGTTGTCTAATCGATCTCGCTTCAACTTTGAGTGGTATATTCATTTCTCCCATATCTCCTGATATACCCTTCATCTCTGTAAATTTTGTGGGAAACAGGTCGTTGTACTCACGCAATAACTCTGTTATTATTTCTACTATTTTCTCATCCCAGTAATCTCCAATGCTGACCATTTTTGGATTCTCAATTCTCTTAATGTTGACTTTCTTCACCTTGATTGGCACAACAATAACTTATGATTCTATAGGTGGACCCTCCACTTGTCTTTCACCTTCCGCTTCCTTTATCTGAATATCACGTGTATCATGTTCATCTAGTGCTTCCTCCTACACATGGTAACATGACAATAGTTCTTTGAATTTCTGTTTGTTCCGCTGTTGTTCTTATGTTATGAATTCGAATTTTGGTTCCTTGATGAATATCACCCCTCTTACTTGTTTAAGAGTTGCATCTATGTTGGGCTTCTCATGCTCGAATGAAAAAGTGATTGTAAAATTATGTTGCAATACCATCCAGTTCGTAGTTCCTTTGTGTAGTTCCTGGTTTGTGTACCAGTTCGCTGGTATGCCCTCTAGAGTGTGTATGAAATGATGAGTCCATTCCTCTAGGGGTTTCATTTTCCACATCATTCTTCACTTCTCCAAGTGTTTTTTTGGTGCCCCTATGCATCATACTTGTACTTCTTGTTGTTTTTCTGTTTTGTGCCAAACCTTATGTGTAGTAACCACTTACATTGGTACCAATATATGATTGTCTTTTTGTGTGCACCCCACCATCTTGCAGGTGTGGCCTTGAGTGCTATATCAAGTGCTAAGTGTCTCTGATTCTCTAAAATGTCATCTTCATACTGTGACAAGAATACTTCTAGATCATTTAATACGTGGAAACTTGGTGGTTCCCTTATCTCCATGCCTACCCATCTTACTGCGCAGTCTATTCATGCACATATTCTCGTGGAAACTTCATGTAGCCTTTGTTGCCAGTTCTCAAAACTAGTATCTGAGTTTGTCGCACGTGAAGTAATGCTCCACCAACTGAGTATCCCATCCGCATTTGGGTTCATGTAATCCTCATCACGCGCAGTTGTTCTGTACAACTGGTTGATTTCCTCTAAGTCTAAGAAAGTGGGTTCTACAAACCTTTCCCCTTATGATGGGTCTAATGGCGCGATGACCCTATATTCACCTAACTCAAATGTCATTTTTCATATCTTCAAATTGATTATGGCCTGGTTTTCAAACTCCCAATCCAAACCAAGAAACGTTGGATATGGTGTTCCGTCGTCCACTATTTCAATCACTTCAAAGTATGATTTAGTGCACACTCCATCCAAGTCTACTATCACTCCTTTCAATCTACCAATTAGTAAGACTCTGTGTTGGTTTGCTAGTTTCAGTTGAACAGGTGAATATCCTAATGTGGGATCTCCCATTTATTTCCATGTCTTGTTTGGTAATACATTAACCTCAGATCCTAGATCCAATATGATATCTCCAACGTTGAAATCTCCGATGTTGGCATTCAGTATGAACTCCCTACTTATTCTTCTCCTTGTATGTAGGTGATTGACTTTTTTTTGTTCTAGTTTTCCTTTCGTCTCTATACTACATCTTTCTAATATGTTTTGCAATATTTTGACACATGATGGATCATTCAATACTTTTACACATGATTGAAAAAATCCTTTGATTGTACTTACTTGTCCCATGGATTGCATTTCGTTGGTATGATCCAATAATGGAGGCATCGTGTACTCTGGTACTTCCTTGTTTTGTTGTGTAGTTGAAGTCGATGCAATGTCGTCCTTCTAAAATTCTTGTCTGGCTTGCTTAAATATCTCATTCTCATTCTGCACGTCGAACTACTTCCTCGGTTCAACGTTCTTCTTCACTCAGTGGTGTTGTACTGACTCTTGTCAGACTACGTCGTTTCCTATTTTAGCTCCTCTACGATTAACTATGTTGATGTTATATCCTTCGTCCCTTTCTTCGGTTGAAATCCACTGAAAATTCTAATTGTTCCGGTTTCTCTTTTCCTGGATATTTACTAATAGTGTCATACATTCTTCCATATCATGGTCTGATGCGCGACAATACATACAAGTTGTTGGTGGTAGTGGAAATTCCCTTGAATAATGTCCTAGTTGTTGACAATTGTGACATACCACTATTCCTCTACCTTTTCCAAAACCTCCTCTGGCTTGTCCTCCACCTCTATAGCCCGCTCGACATCCTCTTGATGCGTTATACTGAGGCGCCTGATTGTACTATGTGGTATTGTACTGAGGTTGTGTTGTGTTGTACTGTGGTTGTGCAATATTATATGTTTGTTGCGCAGTATTATACTATTGTTGCACAATGTTGTATGGGGATGGAACTTGGTTAAATTGTGGTGTGGTTTTCCCAATTATAAAATTCTACCTACACTTTATATGCATATGATGTCCTCTCTCGCATCAAATCTATAGTTCTGCAATCTTTATAATTGTCACGGCCCACTGACTTGCAAAAGTTTCAATATGAACTCTGTAATGTCCCTTTCTAAATAGGAGCTCCAAAGAGGAGGCTTAATGGTCTAAATCGCCCCGTTAGACTATATCCAGGGCCAAAGAGGGGTAAACAAGGTTACTAGAGGTCACTCCAATCACAGGTGTTATATTTGGAAAGGGACATTGAGCTAAAAAGGGCTAAAAACTCTTTTAAGTCATTATGAACTAAAAATAGAAGTCAACAGTGAATTAGGGTTTCATAGTGATTTAGGGTTTTGGAATTCAATAGTGAATTAGGGTTTCAACATGATTTAGGGTTTGGAAAGATATAAAGGAAGGGTCAGTGACCTAATTCATTATTATGCAGATTATGAATTGTCATTGAGGAGAAGAGGCACATCTCAGGAGAGATAGTTTAGTGCATTCCAGGAGGAAGACACTAATTAGTTGATTTCGGTGTTGAAAGACACACCCTAGTCACTAGGAATATCATCCAGGTCTTCCATCATTCTTCATTGATTCTACAGTGCTCCCATATTCTGGGTATTATCTTTTAGTTGCTTATTTGTATTCCGGCTAAGATCCTTTTGTCTTTTGATCTAGTCGAGTGTTGTTATTTTATTCAGCCACAGTTGCTTATTTGTATTCAAGCTAAGATCCTTTGTATGTTGATCTAGTCAAGTATTGTTAGTTTATTCAGCTGCATTCGGCTATTTTGTAATCCACAAATATATCATAATACAAACTTTGCATTCCTTTGTCACGTTTATTATTTGTATGATCATTTATATGTTGTAAACCTTTGATCCTACACACAGATTAGCAACGTTTCCTAGACTAGCCAAGTCAAGAACATTATAGTGGTATCAGAGCTTTAGTCCTGCCAGCCTGTGACTAAAGACAATGAGTGCAAGATAAGACCCAGAGGGTCGTGAACACGTAGGTGAAAAATATGTCACTTACAACAAGCATCAGGAAAGAAGGCATAGGTCTGGTTTTCCCCCTTTTCCTCCTAGCTTAGAGGAAGAGGAAGAGGCACACATAGAAGAAGAGAGAAGGGCAGAGCGTGAGGCTGAGTGCGAGGTAGAGAGGATGCTAGGAGACAAATATGAGTGACAAAAGGGTAGTGGAAAGGCCCCCATAGATCCAGAGGTAGCTTTCATGTAGGTTATCAACGATATGTTATCTAGTCAATGGACCATGTCTCAGTCCTTGGCACAGGTGGTTGATAGATTGGCTATAGTGGGCACCCAGATACACAAGTCCCGCATGAAACATAGGGGAAATCAGGAGTAGGTAGTAGACCTCAGTCACCCTCTCACACATACACCTCTGCGAGTAATATTCTCAGACCCTTGTTTCCTAGTTTCCAAAGGGCACCCCCGGTAGCAGCACCGCCACCGATAGCACAAAGGCCACCCACTCATGCCGACGACATTGCAGATTATAGGAGGGAGTACATAGAATTGGGCTATGACTTCCACCGAGACATGACCTTAGTCGAGTACTATGGAATTAGACTCAAGAACTTCCGCGGAGAGCCGCAGAGGGGAGGACCACAAAAGTAGCAGGGGCATAACCTCAATTTCATCCGAAAATTTTGGAAACTCACCATCCCTTCTTTCAACAGATCATCCAAATACATCACTAGAGCTTGGGTAAAGAAGCTAGACACGTATTACAAGATCATCTAGATGACCGAGACAGAGGCCATCAGTTTTGCGACCTTACACTTGGAGGGTGAGGCACACAAGTGGTGGTATTATGGATTGGTGACATTGGGTCACAATCGCATCACCTCCTATAGGGATTTTACAAATAGGCTCATGGACAGGTTTGACAGGAAGGATCCCGAGATACACTTCAGGGATCTAGCCCAGTTGAGACAAACTATCACATCAGAGGCGTTCATCAGAGAGTTTTAGTGGGTAGCCATGGCAGTGATAGATATATTAGAGCCCAAGTTGATCATGCTATTCAAAGAAGGACTCACAGAGCCTTTGAGAGGATGGGTGAAGGCATACAGGCCTCCCACTTTGCATGATGCCATCCTTCACACTCGAGATCTAGCAGACTCAGTGGCAAAGACTAAAAATTTCTCCAAACCATTTGTGCCCCAGAGGGATCGAGACATGAAGCCATTCCAGAGAGAATAGAAGGGCAAGGAGAAGTTGGATGATGAGAATAGGCGAGATATTATGAGGAAGGATCTTTTCTTTAGCTGCAGAGATCCTTGGGTTCCAGGCCACAGGTGCATGGGCAAAGGAGAGATTCATTATATTAAGGTAGAAGAAGACAGTGTGGACAGTGAGGAGGAGGAGAAAGATAGTGGATACACTATTTCATAGGAGGAGTCAGCACCAGCAAAGGAGCAGCCTCCCCATAGACCATCGACACCGGCAGGAGCCCATCCTCTAGTAGTCCCACAACCGCTAGAACAAGCTAACAGGAGGAAACCATCAAAGGGAGGTGTCATAGCGACCCTTTCTGGTGTTCCCAGGTATGATACCCTCCATATCAGAGGGATTATTCAGGGGAAATGAGAAATTTCCCTAATAGATGGTGGGGCCACCCACAAATTCATCGTCGCTTCACTAGTATCGAGACGTGCACTTCAGACAAAGGATTTTGAAGGGTTTTATGTTGTCGTAGCAGATGGCCATACAGTGGAGTGTCTAGACAAAGTTCCAAACTTAGAGATGAAGTTAGGCAACTACACAGTGAGAGACACATTTTATTTTCTGGACCTATCAGACACAGATGTGGTGTTAGGAGTTCAATGGATGATTACCTTGGGAAAAATCACTACCAACTACCAAACCTTGGAAATGGGATTCAAAGATCAGGATGGGAAGAAGGTTGTTCTAAGAGGTATGTCAACAGGAGCACCCAGGACAGTTTTAGCCAAGAGGATGGAGAGAATATTTAGACATGGGGAGGTAGCATATGTCCCAGAATGTTTGATCACTACTCATAAGGATTCAGAAGTTCGACAACAGTACCATACAGAGATCAAGAATTTATTGGGACGACATCAACATGTCTTTGAGGAAATTCCACCAGGGAGACCACCTGACAGGGGGTTTGAGCACGCCATTGAGTTGGAGGGGGAAAAACCTATGATCACCTCCCTCCCCCCTATCATCATCCTAGGAGGTTCAAGGATGAGATAGAGAAGGCAATCAAGGAATTACTGGCGATGGGACACATTAGATCGAGCAACAACCCATTTGCTTCTTCAGTTGTCTTAGTTCTAAAGAAGGATGGCACCATGAGGATGTGCATTGATTACCGAGCCTTGAACAATAAAACCATCAAGAACCAGTACCCTATCCCACGCATTGATGAGTTAATGAATGAACTGCATGGGGCAGTTTTCTTCTCAAAAATTGATCTACGCTCTATATATCATCAGATCAGCATCAGAGAGCAGGACATAGAGAAGACGACATTTCGATGTCATTTTGGACACTTCAAGTTCTTGGTTATGCCATTTGGGCTAACCAATGCACCCACTACATTCCAGTCTTGCATGAACCATATATTCATGGATCAGTTAAGGAAATTAGTCTTGGTTTTCTTCGACGACATATTGATCTATAGTCGATCATGGAAAGAGCATATGAGGCACCTGGATGAGGTATTGAGCATCATGGAGGCATAATCATTATATGCCAAAGAGTACAAGTGTGAGTTTGGTATGACAGAGTTGCCTTAATTAGGCCACATCATCAGTGCATAGGGGGTATAGGTGCACCAAGAGAAGATCAGGGCCATTCTGGATTGGCCGACGCCCAGGAACATGACAGAATTGAGGAGATTCTTCGGGCTGTGCTGCTATTACAGGCGGTTCGTCCGGGGTTTTTCTCATCTTGGAGCATCGCTAATAGAACTTACCAAGCATGGGGCCTTCATATGGACTGAGAAATCACAAGAATCCTTTGATCACATGAAGGAAGTCATGGGCACTTGTCCAGTTTTGGCACTACTAGACTTCACCCTTCCATTTGTACTAGAGTGTGACGCATCCGACGAAGGGATCGGTGTAGTTTTTTATTCGAGAGTCGTAAGCTTAGTCAACCTGAGAGGTTGTACTCCATTTATGACAAGGAAATGTTGGCAATCATGCATGCCTTGACCAAGTTCAGGCAATATTTGGTGGGCAACAAATTCGTGGTTAAGACCAATCACAATAGTTTGAAGTATTTCCTTGAGCAGAAGGACCTCAGTGAGGGCCAAAAGAAATGGGTAACGAAGGTATAGTCATTCGACTTTGACATATATTATGTTAAGGGGAGGAATAAAATTGTGGTCGATGCACTATCAAGAAGACCTATGGCATGTTCTTTGATGGAGATTTCAAAAGATTGGAAATCCCACTTGTTAATGGAATATTCCAAGAACAAGTTCGCTTGTGAGGTGATGGATGGGCAGATACAAGATGACCGGTATAGGTTCATTGACAATGTCATATTTTACAAGGATAGAGTCTACTTGGTTCCATATTCAGGGCTCAAGAAGAATATCCTCACCGCAGCTCATGACTCACCTATAGTAGGCCATCAGGGGTTTTTCAAAACCTATAGATAGATCAGAGAGAGGTTCTCATGGAAGGGCCTCAAACAGGATGTTATGAGACATGTCAATGAGTGTGTGACTTGCCAGCAAAATAAATCAGATCATTCTCTTCCAACATGGCTACTTCATCCACTCCCCATTCCAGAGAAAAAATGGGAGAGTATATCTATGGACTTCATCACAGGTCCACCCAAGGTCAAGGGTAAGGATTGTATCTATGTAGTGGTCGACAGATTGAACAAGTGTTCTCACTTCTATGCCATACCGACATAGTACAATGCAGTTCAGGTAGTTGAACTTTTCTTCAGGGAGGTCTTCAGACTTCATGGGTTGCCAAAGAACATCGTCAGTGACAGGGACAGTCGGTTCATAGGGACATTTTGGAGAGAGTTTCTTCAGTTGGTGGGGATAGAGCTGACACCTAGCACCATCTATCACCCTCAGACAGATGGGCAGACCGATATTTTCAACAAGTGGGTTGAAGGGTATTTGAGGAACTATGTAGGAGGACAACTAAGAATGTGGGTAAAGTGGTTACATTTAGAATAACATTGCTACAACACCACCTTCCACATGTCCATTGGTATGACACCCTTCCAAGCATTGTATGGATATGATGCTCCCACTTTGGTAGACTTGGTATTTTGGGAGAGCAAAGCTCCCAAGGACAAGGATTGGATCATAGAGAGTCAGGAGATTCTCAAGTTGTTGAAAGAGAACATGTAGATAATGCAAAACCAAAAGAAGATAAGTGCAGAAAGGCACAGTATAGAGTGCAACTTTGAGGTTGGATATTTGGCTTTCTTGAGACTCCAACCCTACAAAAAATCATCTATGAAGAAGAGTGGGGTCGAGAAGCTCAAGCCCCAATTTTATGGTCCTTATAGGATCATGAGTCGAGTAGGCAAGGTTGCTTACATGCTAGAGATTCTAGAGGGGAGCAAGATTCATAACGTGTTCCACGTGTCTTGCCTAAAAAAGGCAGTGGGAAAATTCATTATCACATCAAAGGAGCTTCCTCCGTTGGATGAGGAGGGACGGTTGGAGTTAGTTTTGGAGGAGGTTTTGGAGTTCCAGGAGTGGAAACTAAGGAGCATGGTCATCAGAGAGTGTTTTATCAGATGGAGAGGGCTTCCAGTAGATGATGCTACTTGGGAGAGTGAGTAGGTGTTGCAGCACCCTGGACTAGTATTGCTTGAGGACAAGCAAATTCGGGAAGGGGGGACTGTAATGTCCCTTTCCAAATAGGAGCTCCAGAGAGGAGGCTTAATGGTCTAAACCACCTCATTAGACTATAGCCAGGGCCAAAGAGGGGTAAACAGGGTTACTAGAGGTCACTCCAGTCACAGGTGTTATATTCGGAAAGTGACATTGAGCTAAAAATGGTTAAAATCTCTTTTAATTCATTATGAGCTAAAAATAGAAGTCAACAATGAATTAGGGTTTCAACAGTGATTTAGGGTTTTGGAATTCAACAGTGAATTCGGGTTTCAACATGATTTAGGGTTTTGAAAAGATACAAAGGAAGGGTAAGTGACCTAATTCATTATTATGCAGATTATGACTTGTCATTGAGGAGAAGAGGCACATCTCAGGAGAGATAGTTCAGTGTATTCCAGGAGGAAGACACCAGTTGGCTGATTTTGGTGTTGAAAGACACACCCTAGTCACTAGGAAGATCATCCAGGTCTTCCATCATTCTTCATTGATTCCAAAGTGCTTCGATATTCCAGGTATTATCTTTCAGTTGCTTATTTGTATTCTGGCTAAGATCCTTTTGTCTTTTGATATAGCTGAGTGTTTTTATTTTATTCAGTCGCAATTGCTTATTTGTATTCCAGCTAAGATCCTTTGTCTATTGATCTAGTCGAGTATTGTTAGTTTATTCAGCCACATTTGACTATTTTGTAATCCACAGAGATATCATAATACAAACTTTGCAGCACTTTGTCGCATTTATTATTTGTATGATCATTTATATGCTGTAAACCTTTGATCCTACACACACATTAGCAACATTTCCTAGACTAGCCAAGCTAGGAACATTACAAACTCTTTGGGACTGTCTCGTATTTTTTCATCAATGGGCAGTGATATGGATCGTGGCTTGGTTTCTTATAGATTTCGCACCATAGTCCTCCTGTTGGTAATAGATTTGGCATTCTTGTTTCCATATACTACCCGAATGTTGGACATTCATTTTTGTGGTGTCCTTCCATCTTGCATGTAGTACACCAAACGACTTCTCATTTGTCCTTACTTTTATTCTGGTTTAGATGGAATGCTAAGTTCTTCAGATCCTCCTTTAGTTCTTCTATGGTTGGATCTGTCTGTTGATACTGGTTTTCTTCCAGTTGTAGGGATGCCTACAGAGCCTTTGCCTGCATCTGAAACTTATTTTTTCGAAATGGGTATTTTAAGTGTGGTAGCAATGGATTAATGAACAAGTGTCTATGTTGCATATCAGTCATAATATATTTCAACATTCACTTTACTAAATTGAATCTCTGGTCAATCTCCCATACGGATTATCCCAATTTTTGTCTAATTTCGATCATATCATTCATCTACTAATCTTCTAAACTTGGCTTCTGGAACTCATTTATCAGTAATTTATTGATGTCTACAATTTTTTTGGTTGTCCCTGGTGTATTTTTGGTAGCTAAAATCATATACCAATCCAGTGCGCGATCCCTTAGTGTAATCGCTAACTATGCCAGTTTAGTATCTTCATTTGTGATCTGTTTTTCTTCTCAAATCTTCTCACAGATGAACAAATGTTTTTTCAGGTCTTCCGATGCTTCTCCTTTAAATTCTGGTAACCTGATGGTGGGATTGTGTTCTGCCATTCTGAACGTTGGAATACTACCTCCAGATGGTGTAGATACTTGACTAGTGCTTCCTGAACTGGCTCCTCCAGTTGTTGTTCCTTGTGTAGATGTACTTCTTGTTGTCCTTATTTTCCTGAAATCCGGTTGTCTAAATGGTGGTGTTCTCTTTGGTCTATTAGTCTCACATGGGTTTATGGGTTCCACACTGACATTAATATGGATAGGATTATTGCCTTCTCTTCCCATTATTGGACCTCTTGTCGTCCTCTCATATGTTGAGTGTAGGATTTCCTCAATCTACTCCACAGCCTGGAGATCCTCTACCTCTTCCTCGTCACTTGCCAAGCTTTCCCTCGTGGCTACAAATCTCTTCTTGGTATTCTCCTTGTATTGGTAGGGTACTCTGCTATGCATATTTCCATATTTTTCCATGATCCACTTGATCTGGTCATAATCCATCATGATTGGGTCCAAGGGTTCCTCCTTCTTTCCATGATCCTTTCCTCCTTCCATTTCTCCTCTTTATGTCAGTGCTTTCCCCCTTCCCCCATGCATGCAGTGAAGTTTAGTTGTCTGACTCCCTTTTCATTAAACCTTTGTTGTATAAAAGTATCTTAATAGAAGTATACAATGATCTAATATACCTTCCTCAGGGACCACGTAGAAACTCTTTCTCCACTGCGTTGTACAACTTCATTGTATCTACTGCAAAATTTGTTATAAATCCTGCCACAATATTGTCGAGCCAAAAATATACTATGCTACAATACTCATGTGTTTGCAACCTAGGATTGAGTGGGGGATCTAAGAATTGTACATTGATATTTTTGTTATATCTTATTAACACAATACACTATCATTTATGATTACACAGGAAATATAACAACTCATTCATTTAGCATAACAATATCTACTGAAGACAATAAAGAAACACATGCATTCAATCACATAACACAGGTTTTACCATGGTTCACCCCCTCCTGGGCTATGTCCACAAAGATCTGGCTCTTATCTCTTTTATTATAGTAGTTCTCACTTATAGTGCCACGTGCTTTACAACTCTTCTCAGTTGAGTTAAGATCTATTATGAGGTGGACTAGATCGCACCAGGCTCCTCAGCCTGCAACCTAACCCTCAATATCTACCCTCCTCGGTCCTCTCTAGCTCAGCAACTTACAAAATTAGGTCATACAGAAAAATATTACATTGCATCTACTTCCTCATATCCATCTCTCTATATCAACCCACCCTCCTATGAGACCTAGGTATCTATACTTATACATTTCTGGCTATCCAGTCATTACAATACATTGCAAAAACCCTAACCCTAACGTTGTTAGGTCTTCCATGAATGTGAGTGTGTTTCTCTTCCTTCCAGTTGTCGCTTTCCTCATGCATGCCTTCTTTCCCAAAATCGTCTTTCTTTCCACTTTGGCCTACTTCCAACACCAATGTAAGCATTATTTTCATTATATTTTTTTGTCATTAAATGTTGCAGCATAGAATGCATGTTACAAGTCTGAAGGAGCATGGAGAGGCTAAATCAAGGTAGAAATATCATCATATTCCTTCTATCTATTATTTTCTTCTCTTCTTCTACATCAAACCAATCAGTTACATGTGACAGATAAATTGTGGCACTTGCATGATAAGTGGCCAACAAAGCAATTCTAAATCTCATGGTTTCGGGATATTTTATGGGCTTCATATTTATGCTTGGATCTAAGCAGCATATCTAAGGCATTTGATGGATCCATGTTGATGGGGATCATATTTTATTCTTTCTCTTTTTATGTATTGAGTATGTAGGAATGATGTCCATGTCAACATCATGGATGCCTCATGAGTATGAGAACATGTGAAGTTTGTATACATTCCTGATCACATTCCAATCTCTTGTCGTTGTCACCGAAAAGGGACTTTGGCCTCACAAATTGTAAAGGAGAGACATCATTACAACGAGGAGAATAAAGAAGTCAAGATTTGGGAGCATGGCCCAAAGAGGTAGCCCACATCTGTTGAAATCTGTTACCAAGGGAAGTGTCATATCTATTATGTGTATTATGTTCTTATGTTTCTTTTCCATGAATTTCTGCACATAGGATATTAAATTCAAGCATGACATATAACACATAAGAAAAACTAAAGAGGTTTTATTCACTTTGGATTCAATATTATAAGACTTCAACTTTAACTTTAATTGCAAATCGATCAAGTAAAACGATCTATAACTGACCATTTTTAAGGAGTGACAGAATCAATTAATTATAGGAAACTTATCACCCTCGAGTTCAGATCAACAGTTGCCCACCATAGTCCAGCTTGAAGTATCTTTTGTGCAGTCGATTTCCCTCCAACATGTCCTCCCACAATGCCACTATGACATTCCCAAAAAATCATGGGACACTCATGGTCAAGTACGCACCATCTAAGGATGTTTTCCAACCCTAACTTATATAAGTGTCTTGCAATCAACTAATAGTTGGTGGAACAAACCACTACATTCCACTTCTAAGTTGTGGAATATTCTTCAGACACCTTTCCCATAATTAGAAACAATGCAATATTATAAAGGTAATCATGGATAGCCTCAAATTTAAAGAGATATACATATGGGATACGATCATCTATATCTCTACCACTCTCCTTGGACTCTAATCAAGATAAATGATCAGGACCCACATTTAATTTTCCTAGCTTGAAAACGACTTCAAAGGAAAATATTGAAGCAAAAACAACCACCTACAAATCCTTCCTTCCAGCACAGACTTATTGACTAGATATTTCATATCTAAATGGTTAATAAAGAATTTAAATGACCTCCTAATATATATTGTAAAAAAATTTCAAAGCATAGACCATGCACAAACCTTTTGTTTCAATGGTCGTGTAGTTTCACTCGTCCTGAGAAATTTCTCAACTAGTAAAATAGATAGGATGATCCAAATTCCCTTCACCGGGTTATGCAAGGATTACACCCAAATAAATACTAGAAGCGTCGATGTCTACATGAAACTCAAGTTTCCAATTCGGGTACTATATCATAATAGGGGCAATACTCAACTTTTCTTTGATAATTTTGAGGGCTTGATCACACTCTGGTTTCTAGTTAAAAGCCTCAAATTTCTTTAGCAACTTCTCTAGTGGGGCAGTAATGCTAGTGTAATTTTTTATAAACCTGTGAGAATACCTGGTGTGACCCAAAATTAACCACAACTGCTTAGCAGTCATAAGAAGAGGAATATTAAGAACCACAACAACCTTCGCAGGATCAACCAAAACTCCTTCCCTACATACGATATTTCCTAGCATATTTTTGAAAGGCACACAAAATATACACTTCTTCAAGTTCAAAGGGATATATAGCTACCTGCAATGGTTGAAAATCAACCGTAGTAAACTTATGTGCTCCTTCAACAAACTATATACCATCCAGTCATCCATATACACCTCAAGGAACTTGTGAATAAAATCCTAAAATGAAACAATGATGATTCAAGAGAAAACAATGGGAGCATTCTTCATTCCAAAGGGTATGACATTATAAGAAAGCGAACCACACTATGTGGTGAATGTATTCTTTCTCTTATCCTCTTCTGAAAATTTGACCTGATGATAACCTAAGAACCCATCTATAAAAGAATAAGCTTCATTGCTCGCTACCTAATCAAGGACTTCATCCTGAAATGGGGTAGGAAAAGGGTCATGTACACAAGAGACATTCAACTTTTGTAATCTACATAGACTCTTATATCATCAATACCCTTCTTACTCTATATTACAATAGGACTAATCCATTGATCCAAATAGATCTTTTAAAGACTATGGTTGAGTTTTAAAAAATGATTTCATTAACCATTTAAGAAATTGATGAAAGAGGAAGAATTAATGATGTAACATGGCAGCCATAATAAAATACACAGATCTGGAAATAAGCACAAGAATCAGCAAACCATAACATAAAAAGTTGTTAACGGAGTTCGGAAATATCGCCTACATCTCTGGCCTTTGTCTCAGTGGGTGAGGCTTTCTTATTTCTCTTCAAAGATTCAAAAGCACATCAAAAAAGTGCCAAATGGATCACAAAATGATATGGTTGTGTCCTGTTAGATTTCAATAACCCAACACAACTGACGACACTAAAAACGAATGAATGAAGCTCCCGAAAATGGCTCGCAAAGTTGCTCTCCTCAATGGCTTCCCTACATAAAAATGAATTTGTCTTTACAATTCTTCAGTATTTATCTTCCTCTGAACCTCTCTTAGGCTTCCAAGAACCTCTAGTTTATATAGCCTTGAATTTGGTAACAACCTCCCAACTTCTCCCCAAGATATGGCCTCAAAAAGGGCTCCAGATCCTCCAAAAATGGCCAAAACCTCCCAAAACTGGCTGAAAAATCAAATAAATATTAATATATACTTAAAAACCCAAAACATTTCCCATATTGCATGCCATCCCCCTTCACCCGGGCTCCTGGTCATATGGGCGCTACCATGTGGCCTTGAGCTGGGCGTTAATCATTGAGCCATGGTCCTTAGTTGTTGTGCTAATCATATGGTGGCCACGTGACCTATGGCTTGGTCTCTATGTGCCCTTACCTCTCAGTGCTAACTCTTTTTCCATAGCCCACGGTTCCTAGCCCTGGTCACACGCCTTAGTCGTCAAGCTAGCCTGGTCAAACGATGCTAACCCCACAAATCTGCTCCAAACGTATAAGGGAGTGGTCTAGTGGTAAGGTTCTATGGTGAAGCGTCGGGGGCTAAATCTTGTGGAATGGTTCCTACGCGAACTAATATAGCGAAGGGAATATGATAATGGGTATATGGAAAGCACTAGGAGAGGGTTGGGGCTAGGTCCCAACCCTTTAATTCTACCAAATAGCATACATTTAAGTTTAAATATTACATTGGGACTATATAGAATAAGCAACAAAGTGGGCGGGCTGGTATCCTGGCCTTGCCAAAATGATCCGCATGGACTGGAGGTCGTGGGTTCGACTACCGTGGATTCCATTAAACTTTTACCACATCCAAACAATGGAGGGGTTCCATGTGGTATCCCACAACTGGGCCATGTGGAACCATAACACTTTCCCTTTAACTTCCATGTTTCAACATCCAATTCCCCCACCTGTCTACTAGCATGTATGCCTTGTCATCATGCCAACTCACTGCCACATCAATATATGGTTGTACGGTATGTATGGTCATCTACCACATCAACACTGTATGGAATTTACAGTTAGAATTTTTTTTGTTTGTTTGGCAAAATGAACAGAACGCAATATCTTTCACATATAACATTCGCTTGATCACATTCAAGTTGTGTTGGTTTCATAACAACGAGGCCTATACACATGTATTTTTTGAAGTGATTATGAGAACTTTGATTTTTAGGCCTTCCTGGACCCATTTTGGTTCATGGATCCATTTTGGATCATGCCTCCCCACTAAGACCTTTTGGTCCTCCAAAAAGATACTAACCAGTCATCAAGTGTGAGATAGGCTACCCCACTTGTTCTCTGTCTTTAAACTCTGTCCTATGCACTTGTCTCATCAAGATCAATTGTAAAACAACCATGATAACTGACAGCAAATTGTTAGCCACTTGTACTATGTCACGTCTTACTGAATCCACTACCATCCATGTTGACAACATTAGCAATGATAACATAAAAAATATGACTGCAAATGAGCTAATATATTTGTAATACTTGCACGACATTAGCTTATCTTGAAGCAAAGTATGATTGAACTTCCATTCTACAATCATCCCATGTTCTTTCTTAAGATCAATTGCTTGAATTGGCACAATTATAGGTGTGTTTCTTGCATGAGCTTCCTTCCTTAATTGTTCCATTTTTTAAAGAAATTGATTTGCTTTTAAGTGATGAGCATGTACAACATATTCCTTTCTTTCTTTGATTAAGTGATATTGATTATGTTCCCTATAGAATATTGCTTTGTGATCATACAAATAATGACTACCTAAGACCATTCCACATTCATTGAGTGGCACCACATCACACGTTACCTCATCCACAAACTTAGATGAAATTGCAAACTTTAATGTGCATTTCTTTGTTATGTGCAATTTATGGTTGTTGCTTACCCATTTAAGGGAGTAAGGTTTATGATGCATCTGAGTGTTTAATCCCAATTTTTTAACCACTTCCTTTGAAATCAAGTTAGATTTAGATCCATTATCTATCAATGTGTCGACCTTAGTATGTCTCATTATGACCCTTATGTGAAACAATTTACTTCTAGAATCATATCCATCACCAATTTTACCTATCAAACCAACTGTTGTGATTTTAGATTCATCACCAAAATATGATCCCAAGTCTGTTGGTCGGGATGTTGTTACAAAGGTTTTCCTCCCTTTCCTCTCTTTGAACCACTTCAGTCTCTTCTCGAGATGCAATTTCCAACAATGGTCATCATCATGCCCTTCTTTCTTGCAATGCTGGCAAGAGATCTTCTCTTCCTTTCTTGCCATTCCATTTCCTCTTGTCCTCTTTTCTCAAAGATGATTCCCCTGATATGCCAACTCTTGTTTTCCCTGCCTCAATGTATGTTTCTTGAATAGAAACCTCATCAAGATTAGTAGGTCCAAACATAAATACAGTGTTTTGAATGTGTGCAGGTAAACCTCCTATATACTTCATAATATTTTCTTGGGTATGTAATGGAATGTCTAACATTAATGCCATCTTACGAAATTCATCTATGTATTCTTGCACTATTTGTCCCTTTCTTAATTTAATACCTTTCCATTCAATTAAAACCTTCTCTTTATAACCCAAAAGATAAAATTGCTTCCTAAGTGCAGAAATAAAAACTTGCCATAATGGAAATACATTACCCACTTGTTGTGTGCCATTTTGCAACTTGCTTTGCTACTAGATAAGTGTTTTTCCTGCAAGTCGAAGCGATACCAATTTGTTTTGATTTGCCTCATCTTTGATTTGTTTCACACTGCAATAAAATTCCATCTGTCTGACCTAGTTATCAAGCCTCTCTGCATTGACTTCATCATCATACATGGGTAATTCAAAATTCACATCAAGTTTAAGTAAAGGCATATCCTATTTATGTTTATGGGAATGTTTTCTTGCGGTGGACTTAGAACTTGTAATTGAAGAAGAAGAATTTGATGGAGAAGAAGGAGGTGAAGGAGGAGTTTTATGAATGTTGGCCCTTGGTTATGGAAGGTTGTGAAGATTAAGGAAAGAAGCACGAATTGCGAACTGCATGGAAGACAAGTTGATTGAGATTGGGTCGAAGTGACCAAAAGAGAAGAAAATATGGAGCGAAGTAAGAGAAATGAAGCCATTGGATGGGGATATTCAGGAAGAAAGATCAACAAGGAATATGGATCGTGGACGACTCAACAAGAGGAAAAATCCACCAATGGATGCTTTGGATCACCTCACAAGCAAGAAGTAAAGACAGGCTGGTGAAGCTCTGAAAATGTGGGTCAAATTGAACTAGGGTTTTAGACACCTAGGGTTTTGGTATTTAGGGTTTTAGACACCTAGGTTTTGGCCTAAGGTTGTTAGAGAGTCATTTTATTGTATAAATAAAGGTCAAGAGGACCTGGGATGGGTTAGAGACAGAGAGATATTATGTATGATGAGTGATTGTTGTTATTACTGAGAGAGAAGTCTATGTTGTAAGATCTTCATCTGGGTGCAAAGATCAACCCTGCAACTGGGTGTGCAGGGAGGGGAGAGAGGAAAAGAGAGAGAAAGAGAGATATATACAAGATAAGAGTGCAGATAGAACTGTATGCTTTCATCTAATATATTATACAACGTAGTTCTGTGGATGTATCCCTAGGGAGAGGTTGAACCACGTATATCCTATTATTGTGTGTGATTGTTGTTGTGTTCTTCTGATCTATGATATATTGTTAATGAAATATTGTGTTAGATATGAGATATAGTTTGCACAGTAGGCTTAAGAAAGATAAAGAATCATTGGATTTATGTGAGAGTGTTTCCCTGGATCCACTTTTCATTTCCTCTGTTTGTAGACACTTATGTCCTACAACCCCCTATAGCTAATTCAGGTGAGACTACATCTGCTCTATAGGTGTTTCCGAAAGGGTCTTCCCCTGTGCGAACAAATGGTTCTATTGCTGGGATTGAGATCTTATTGAGGGAATGTCAAGGTGGATTCCATTGAAGACAAAGATTCATACATGGATAGAACAACAAGAGAAGGACTTCATTGAAGCTCAGAATAAGAACCCTAATATTAGTACAGAAGACTGGCTGGGAAGGTATATCTTTATTGATATACATGAGATTTTGTTTGGTGGAATTCATAAGGAGCTATATGAGTGGCTAGCCAGATTAGCAGATACCCAGTTTGAGATCAGACTCAGACCGCCTGTGGTTTGGACATCGACGTTGATCAAGAAGGTCAAGAGAATTGATAATGTCATGTCAAGAGCAGTAGATCATTGTTTTGATAGTACCATCAGAGGGTATATCACTGAGTTTTCTATTGATAGGGTAGAATCATATAGCCAAGAAGAGAGATATTCCTTTAAGGGACCTAGAGAAAAATTGTTAGACTTCTTGAAGTTGAAGATCAAGATGTTATTGCATGAAAAGAACATAATGAAGATATAGTAGAGGGTCATATTGAAAAATATAATGTTCAAGAATTCAAACAATGACAGTGAAACAGAGGTCGGACAGACGCGCAGTGGGAGAACCTTCAGAGAAGTTCCTCTGGTGAACTTGTTCGAGCAGATTCACGAACCCCCAGCACAAGAAGAAGGGTTATACAGTGGATAAGAAGAAGAGTTTTTGAACGAGGAACATTCAAAGTCCATTAGGGAAGAAGAAGGAAAGATTGAAGAACCTCGCCGAGAAGAGTCAAAAACATCAGGGACTGCACATACTGCTGAAGTAAGTGCTACTACGCCCCCTATTGTTTTAATAACATTAAGTAACTAGAGTAACCTAAGTTATCAGAACACTCAGAGAACAGGTACAAGTGGTTCAATGCATACTCAGTAAGGAACCTTAGGAAGATCTATGGCAGATGAGATGAGGTTACCCACCTTTAGGGGAGATGGATCTGAAGATCCTGATCAACATTGGTTCTTATGTGAAGTTGTATGGTGTATTAAGAATTTCATCGAAGAAGTTGTTAAGAGAGATTAGTTTAGTACTACCATGAGAGATCATGCACTAAGATGTTAGATGAAGCTCGTCCAAGGAATTGTCTAGTCAAAACCGTTGAAGGAGATCAAGACTGCGTTGATTGCAGAATTCAAGAAACCCAAGTCGGAATTGCAGTGCATCACAGAGTTGAAATAAATTAAGTAGAAAGTAGTTGAACCTTTTCGGGGTTTGATCATAGGTTTAAGACCTTGACAAGCCATTTGAGTTTTTAGATTCTAAACGAACAAAATAAAGAATGGTTCATTGGATCCCTCTTACCACACATCAGAGTCCCTCTGATGCAACAGAATATTGCTTCAGAAGATGAGGTGTTGGAGATTGCTATGAAACTAGAACCAACCCCTATGGGAGAGTCCAACTTAGGTATGATTCAAATTTTGAGTCAGCTAACTAGCTTATCACTGCAGGTCGAAGATATGAAGAAGGATAAGGGAAGAGATAAAAGAGAATATATTCGGTGTATCAGATGAAAATCAGAAGGTCATGATAAGGAGAATTGTCCCCTATTTCATGAGTACTTGGTTTCAGGAGCCCCGAGCCCTTTGAAGTAGGTTACTCTACCTTGGTGCAAGGTATGTAGAAATAGACATCGGTCTGGAGAATACTATTACATGCAAAAATATGTCTAGACACCTACCAATATTTACTACACATTATGTAAATATATGGGGCATGATGAGAAATATTGTAGGGATTATGACCTCTTGCATGAAAGATCAAGAGACACATATAGAATTTAGGGAGAAGTACAATAAGAAGGAAATACTACGCAGTTTAACTCCCCGGGAAGAGGAAACTTCAACCCTCGTGATGGATTCAGAGGAAGAGGAGGAGGAGGAGGCATGGGTCAAGGTTGAGGTCAAATCATTTGTTATAACTATGCATAGCCAGGCCACTTGGAAAGGGACTATCAGAACCCTTGTACCACTTGCAGTTACTGCAATTCATTTGGGCATGTCATAGAAGATTGTCCTACGTTGTTATCCAAACTTAAGGAAAGACGATGAGGGAACCAACAATTACAAATAATCTTAGCAGAACGTCACAGAGTGTATCCTAGAGTCATTTTTATTACTAGAGGAGGAACTACTACAGGAGAAGATAGGGTGACTGCAAGGAAGATTACAGAAGAATTAGGAGTTAGAAGATTTGCGAAGAAGACACAAGAGTTTGATCCAAAGAAAGAGAAGAAGACATTTGAGGAGGAAAGAAAAGAGTTTGGAAGATATCAAGCTTATTCATCAAAGGAACAACCAGAAGTGAGAGAATGTGGAATACCTTTGGCCTTTGATCAGTCTCCTTTTCCTAGAGAAGTAAAAGAGGTAAGCGGACTTATGGAATTCTTATGTACTTGCATTAATTTGATTAAGGACGAAAAATCCATACAAGAACTACAAAGTTTGATTAGGTAGTATGATATAGGAAGGGTATATCCTCTACTGAATAAAGCAGTACATCAACTATCCAAAAGGAGAAGGAAAAATAAGGAACTACACCTTAATGCTCAAATTGGATATTATGATATAGATTATGTGGTCCTCAACTTAGGATCAGAGGTAAATGTTATGACGAAGCAGACCTGGGCACTAATGGGAAAACCTAAGTTGTTATATTCCCCTATCAGGCTTAGGATGGATAATCAACATGCAATAATCCCCTTTGGTAGGCTGGAACATGTCCATGTGGGCATCGACGGGGTAAGACCGTTTATGGACTTCGAGGTGATTGATCATTGAGATAGTTGATGATAGTTGTCCTTATCCTGCATTGTTAGGAATCAATTGGGATTTCAACAATTCCATTGTTTTTGACTTAAAGAAAATAAGCATGACATTTGAAGGTGATGGCCTCAGGGACATTGCACCTCTGGATCCTAATGAAGGTATAAGATGCACAGAACCTATCAGAGAATAAGACCGCGCATACGAGCTAGAGAATATATATAAATTGACAACTAGACAATAGGATTACATTAATCCTACAATAGATGGGAACTTAAGCTAGCGAAGTGACAACACATGTTCATCATACTCAAAGGAATCACTGAAGAACTGGCAGAAAAAAATGTATGAAGTATCTACACAGAGATGTGCTAGACTAACCAGGGAAGTTCGTTGGATTGGAACAAAAGTAAGTAACTTTCCCACCTTTGATGGTCTAAATAATTTAGAATCTTTCTTGTTGGAATTTGAAGAAATTGTACCAATACAACAAAGGTTGTTGTAAATAGATGAGACCTTGAAAGAAACTACATCAATATGGTGGGGAACACACAAAAACAACATTACAAAATGGGTACAATGTCGCACTTTGATGACAACGCAGTTTTCAAAACAAGTAGAAGGCTATGAAGTTAGATACATAGGTTGAATTTGTCTGAAGAACCATGTGCAAAGTTGTGAACGGGCCTGGAGCTGCACTCCTCAAGAGAAATGGGTGCACAAATTCATTAACATGTTGGACACAACCCCTATCAATTGGTATTTTCAATCAGAACTACACCTCACCACTGCAGATTGGAAAGGTATTACTCAGAACTTTGTAGCTACTTTTTTATTTGAAAGTCAGTGTCCCATGGTGGATCAAGATTTACAGGTTGTCAGAAATAAAGTATTTGAGGAGGAACCTAGCTTCCCTATGGAGAAAGAAGAGGATGAATGGACTGCACCTCTCCAAAAACTGCAAGGATGTTACAATATCAATGTTGATGAAGACGATGATCCTAGGAATGTGAACATCGTAGAAACAAAAATACAGAGAGACATACAAGGACCAGGAGTTGAGATACCTTTTATTGGAAAACCAATTAAAATCAATAAAGTCAACATTGGAACAGAGAAAACACTGAAGCTTGCAAATGTCGGAGATTATTGGGATGCTGCCACCATTGACAAGATCACATAATTATTGCATGAATACCAGGACTTGTTTCCAACCAAGTTCACTAATATGAAGGGAATTAAAGGGACCATGGGAGAGATGAATATCCCCTTGAAACCAGATGCAAGGCCAATCAAATAGAGACCCTATAGATTGAATCCCAAATATAAGGAGAAAGTGAAGATTGAATTAGACAGAATGTTGGAAGCAGGAATCATAGAACCTATGGAGGAGTCAGAATGGATTGATCCTATGGTGGTACAAGATAAGAAGATAGGAGAGCTCATGATCTGTGTAGATCTTAGAAAGCTAAATGATGCATGTTTGCATGATCAATTCCCTACACCATTTACTCACAAAGTGTTAGATAATGTAGGAGGACATGAGGTATATTCCTTTATAGATGGATTTTCAGGATACCATCAAATCAAGATTGCCAAGGAAGATCACCATAAGACCACCTTTTCCACCAAATGGGGATCCTACCAGTATAGAGTGATGTCATTTGGATTGAAGAATTCACCAGCCTTCTTCTCTAAGGTGGTGGTCGAAGCATTCAAGGAGATTTTACATAAATTTCTGGAAGCATATTTTGATGATTGGACTATTTTTAGCTTATTACAAAATCATATTGAAAGTTTAAGACTAATGCTGGATAAGTGCAGGAATGATCCAGGTGGATATTGGTGGCCACCCACCTATTCCACTTGGACCCCCACCATTGCTTCTTTCAGTTTTTCAGTTTCCGCACAGTTTACTATTTTTAGCAGTTTTTCGGGTCCTGAACTTCCGGAGCCGTTTTGAGGCCTTAAACGACGTTTTTTTGGGGAAATGGGGAGCGAAATAGATCTTAGATCATGTTTCTCACCCAAAATTTGTAGTCCTCGGATAGATATTTCTAACAAGTTATAGAATGCGTCAAACGGAGATCATATGCCAAAGTTACGTCCCCGGGAAGTTGATGTACCAACTTACCCAAATGGGGCCCATAGTCTTGGCATTTCATCTCCTAGGGTTAGGTATTTGGATGTTTAGGGTTTTACATTGTTTCTTAATAATAAGAGGCCTTTGAGCCTCATCGTAACACAGTTAAAAGGCCAATAGAAGCCACATCCCTTCTCAGAGATAAGCTACCAGCGCCCTAGCTAGTTTATTTCCATTCTGTCTGTAAGCATATTTCAGTCATTTGTTATTAATGAAATGAAGTCTTATTTCCGCTGCATCTTTGTGTTTATGTGTATTCCTGTATTTCATTGTGTTCCTACATAAATCCAGATCAGTGGTATCAAAGCACTCTGCTCATTCTTGATCCTTCTTTGCATGTCCCCAACGAGATCGGGGTATAAGGATTTTGGGCTCGATCTGGTTGAACCCTTGCAAGATCAGCCTCACAAACCCCAATGACCGCCCATGGGGGAAGAAAAGAAAGATGAGAGAGAAGGAGATCCTATCAAAATGTTGCTCGAGGAGGCCCTCGAGAAACAAAGGAATGCGATGATGGACAACTTTGCCCAGATTCTTAAACGGATTCCGACTGGCGGGGGATCGACATCCAGAAGCCACTCTGGAGGCGCCACTCCTTTTAAGGTACAAGTAAACTTTGACATTCCCATATTTGATGGCCAAATAGATACAGATGTCAGAGATAGATTGTTGAATCTATTAGAAGGATATTTCTCAGTTCATGACTTTTCCGACCGAGAAAATATTATTTTCACACTCCTCAAAGCTGCCCCCCATGTCAAGGACTGGTGGGAAACCTACTTGGAGCAAGAGGGTGAGGGAGAACCCTCTTTGTTCTTAGCCGCACCTACTTGGAATTCTTTCCAAGACACCATCAAGGAACAATATTATCCTGTGGGGAGCTATGAGGACAAATACATACAATGGACTACGTTGCGGTAGCAAAGGGACCAAGATGTGCATGAGATGACGAATATGTTTCATACCCTACGCACAAAGTTGGGTATCAAAGATTCAGAGAAACATTTGGTGTTAAAGTACCACAGTTTTCTGCACAGATACATTCAGGAGGAAATGGATTTCCTCTACATCTCCTCGCTTGGTGTGGCATACTGATATGCTACCAAGATTGAGCAGAAGTTCAAACAGAAGAAGAAAGACTTTGGGTCTGCAAATCAGAAGCAAGGGAAAGGTAATCCCAAACCATGGAACAAAGGACCAAGCCAAGGCGGGGCAGCCCAGGAAAACCTACCAAAGCCACAAGCAAAGAACGCCATGAAGCCAAAAAAGGACACGGGGAAGTGGTGTGAGTTCCATAAGAGCTCCACTCACAACACAAGTGAGTGTCGGGCCAAGTAGTCACTGGTAGCCGAGTTGAAGGCTTCTGAATCAGATGCATGCTCCAACTCTAAATCAGAACCTGACAAGGGGAATGATAGGGGGAAGTAGATTATCGATGCAGAGCCCAATGCCACCATTGCCACCACGAAGATCCAGAAGGAGGAACCAGAAGATCCAGAGGAGGCAGAGCATCTCTTCCATTCCAAGATGTGGGTAAAGGGTTACCCATTGCAGTTCATTGTCGACAGCGGGAGCCAGAAGAACCTCATCTCGATAGAGTTCGTGAAGTGGCTGGGCTTTCCGACCACAGCACACCCACAACCATACACCATCGGGTGGTTGCACCAAGGATGGGACCTCCGCATCAGTCAACAATGTCACCTTCCCTACAGCATCAAGCCCTTCACGGATGAGGTATTATGTGACATTGCTCCTCTTGATGTTTCTGATGTATTATTAGGCCAACCGTACTTGTGGAAGTGACATGCTATGTATGAGTCCAGTCCTTGTGCTATTATTATCACTTTGGGCAATAATCTGTACAGGATACCGGAGATAGCACCGCCTACCACCATCTCTTTGGTTACTGCAAAACAATGCAGTAAGATCATTTCCAAAACCAGGAAATTTGTTTTCCTGATGATCCACCCTCAGGGAAAGAGGAAGACTGTGGCCATGACCTCCAGACAAGGCCCCACTGCATGAAAACAATAGATGGATAAGGTCGTGGAGGAGTATGAGGACATCTTCACCTCCCCCGCAGGGGTGCCTCTACACTTCCAGGTTAAGCACCCCATCGATCTGACCCCAGGTGCACCACTGCCTAATGGACCCATCTACCAATGCTCTGTCCTAGAGAATGATGAAATCAAGAGGTAGATTCAAGAGCTATTGCAGAAAGGTCACATCTGGCTGAGTTCATCGCCCTATGCGAGCCCGATCATATTGGTGCAGAAGAAAGATGGGACTTGGAGACTCTGCATTGACTTTCGGGAACTGAACAATATCACTGTCCAGAATAGGTACAAAATCCCATGGATTGATGACCTTCTAGACCAACTCAAGGGGGGAAAATATTTCAACAATATCGACTTGAAGTCCAGGTATCACCAGGTACCAATCGAACACTCTGATGTGTGGAATACTGCATTCAAATCCAAGGAGGGCCTTTTCGAATGGTTGGTCATGCCTTTCGGGTTGACGAATGCCCCTGCAACCTTCATGAGGCTAATGGACGACATCCTGCGGCCATTCACCAACTAATTTGTAGTGGTGTACTTGGATGACATTCTGATCTTCAGTGAGACTTGGGAAGAGCACCTCCACCACATCTGACAGGTCCTCCAAACACTACGGCAACACAAGTTGTGTGCCAATTTGGAGAAATGCACTTTTGGCATAACCCAGGTTCAGTATCTGGGATACATTATTGATGAGAAGGGGGTGCATGCGGATCCAGCAAAGATCCAAGTCATTCAGGATTGGCCAGCCCCAACCACCCTAACAGAGCTCCGTAGCTTTTTAGGTCTTGCCAATTTCTACCGCAGGATTGTGTTGGGATTCTCTCATATCACTTGGCCCTTAAGTCAAGTCACCAAGGGAGGAACTAAAGAAAAATTCTTTTGGTCTGAATCTCAACAAAAGGCGTTCGAGGAGTTGAAGCATCGCCTCTGCTCTACACCAGTGCTCACATTACCAGACTTGCAACAACCATTTGAGATCGAGACAGATGCCTCTAACTATGCTATTGGGGCAATCCTTACTCAACATGGGCATCCAGTGGCATATCACAGTGAGACACTTTCCGACACAGTCTGGAAGTATCCCACTTATGACAAAGAAATGTATTCCATTGTGCAGGCTTGTCGACAATGGAAGCATTACATTTTGGGAAAGGAA
>ML798593.1:436751-447059 GCA_009831015.1 Picea engelmannii | reverse complement strand
AGAAAGAAAGAACACATTAAAGTTTTAAAGTTTTAAACAATGAACATAATCAACTTTCAAATAAAAATTTAAATTTTGAAATTTAAAATACATAATTGAATTTTATAAATCTAATGAGTTACGTGGCATCAAACGGGTCCTTAACCTGATTGCATCTTCAAAGCCAAATAATCCAACACATTCTCTATACATATCTATCTCGTGATTTATTTCATCGTGAATGTTAGCATCAGGTACCATCCTCCGAAGACAAGTAAAGAGGCCATCCATCACCTCGTCATCAAAGTCAAAGTTGCATTTATAGCAAAATGCAGGTTTGAGGAAAAGCGCTACTGCATGAATGGGTCGATGGAGCATTCCAGTCCACCAACTATCAATCTAATACCATATCATCATCTGTCTGTTGAACCCAGGGGTACCCTTTCCCTCATAATAAGCTCGGATAGATTCTTTGGCCTTATCCATGGCCTCATACAAATAGCCCATTACGGGCTTATCGCCATCAACCAATCTCAAAACCTTTACCAAAGGTTCAGCAATGGGGCAAACTTCTTCTACTCCTTCCCAAAAGGAGTCACTGTACACCAATCTAGCAATGGCTCTACCATCCTCTCACCTACTATATTTGCAATCACGCCACTCACTAGAAACAAACATTTGCTTCAACTCATACTGACATTGAAGCAAAGACTGGAGGGTGAGGAAGTGTGTCGCAAAACATGTGACTGCCAGACGTTGCAACTCCCTATCATTGGTGTATGTCCTCATGAGGTTGAGAACAAAAGCATGGTTATATATGTACTTCGGGATGCTCTTCGCCTGATCAATCACCTCCTTGACGAAGGGAATTTTCCCCACATCCTCAACCATCAAATCAATGCAGTGTGCAACGCATGGAGTCCAAAACACTGTGTCATGCCTCTCCATAAGCATCCTACCAACAACCACATAATTAGCTGCATTATCTGTCATGATTTGCACCACATGGTGTGCACCAATATCCTCGATGAACCCATGCAACAACTCACATAATAATGTTGCATATTTCACATGTGTGGATGCATCAACTGATTTTATGAACATTGAACCTTTAGGACAATGTACCAAGAAATTGAGAAGGGTCCTACCCTTCCCATCTGTCCATCCATCAGACATCACTGTGCACCCGGAGCTTTCTCATGATTCCTTGAACTCTCCCAACCTGGTATTGATGTCCTTCTTCTCTGCTTGAAGAATAGGCCCCTGCGACTCCTCATATGAAGGGGCTTTAAACCCCGGGCCAACAACTGCAATGGCATCACACATCGGCTGCCAAAATGGGTTGTTTCTGGTGATGGTGAGAGGTAAGTCACTTCAGAAAAGACACCTCCCCATTAACCTGCTTGCCTCTTGCTGCTCCCTTTTTTTAACCACTGATTTAATTGATGGTTGTGCTCCAGATTCAGTTCTTGGAACAAAGAAAGATGGGATCTTCCCAACAGGTGAATCTGCTGTTGTGGAGCCCCTCCCACTACCCTCAGTGGCATGGGAAGATATCTCTGGTGAACTTTGATACATCTTATAAGCTGCAAGTTCATCTTTTTTTGTAGCCGACTCTTCCTTATTTTTGTCCTTTGCATTAATTGCATCATGGGAAGCTCTCATAATCTCCGGGGTCACGTTGCTACAAAGCCCAACATCAAACCCCGAAATTTTGGCCAAATGGTATTTCAACCTGTATACTCCTCCTTTAATACGTGTCTTACATAATTTGCATGTTAAAGATTGTCCATTTGTTCCTTCTTCAGGCTCACCATACTCCCACATTGGATCCAAGGCTCTAGGCATGTTTGTTGAGTGTTATGCAAATGGACCTAGGGCAAAAAAAACACAAAAAAATACATTAAACCCCACTTGAAAAAAAAAATTGCAGCATATTAATTTAAAAAATCATCCATCCAAAGAAGAATGTAGTCATGAAAAATGGCATCAACAAGGTGGATAAAAAACTAAAAAAACAGGCTACATACCCCAATGAAATTTTCTAAAAAAACCCTTACATTTTGTTTGTTCTATAAATTATTGGCAAGATGCTAAAAAAAAAAAACTAAATCTAAGCAAACAAAGAAGCAAGAAAACATGCAAGTGTATGGAAACAATTAGCATACAAATTGGGAATGTCATACATACCTTGCTTGGAGGTTGTGGATGAAAATTTCAAAGATCCAACCGGTTGAAGTTTGAGCCTTGCTCCACCACAAAAATCTTCAAAGTTTGTGGATGAATCCACTACCCTGCCTTTGCACACCTCAAAAACGCTTGATGGTCTCCACAAACTTCTTCCCTTGCTGCTCCACAAAAAAAACAAAACAAATCGGGCTCTTTATCTCGCGGCCCATGCGTCCCAGGCATTTTTTGGCATTTTTTTCGCGATTTTTTGAAAAAATCGCGATTTTTTCTCTGTCTAAAAAATCGCGCGTTTTTTAAAAGTAAAAATCGTCGGGCTGAAAAAAACGCGATTTTGCCGATTTTTTCCGTTTAAACTTTCTTCTTCTAGGGCTACAGTATGCTAGGCTAGAGTTAAATAGGTGAGAGTAGGCTAAGCTAGAGTAGACAAGGTTAGTCTAGGGTAAAGTAGGCTAGGCTAGTGTAGATAGAGTAGGCTAGGCTAAAGGTGCTGGGCTAGAGTAGCCTATGTTAGGTTAGGCTAGAGTAAGCTAGTATTAGCAAGAGTAGGCAAGAGTAGGATAAGCTAGGCTAGGGTAGGGAAGGCTAGAGTAGGATAGGATAGGATAGGCTAGAGTAGGATAGGCTAGGCTAGGCTAGGCTACGCTAGAGTAGAATAGACTAGGCTAAGATAAAGTAGGATAGGCTAGGATAGAGTAGGCTAGGATAGGTTAGGCTAGAGTAGGCTAGGCTATGGTAAGCTAGGCTAGGTTATGCTAGTCTAGGCTAGAATAGGCTAGTCTAGGCTATGGTAAGCTAGGCTAGGTTATGTTAGACTAGGCTAGAGTAGGCTAGTCTAGGCTAGGCTAGTCTAGTCTAGGCTAGAGTGGTTTAGGGTAGGCTAATCTAGGCTATGCTAAAGTAGTCTAGAGTAGGCTAGGCTAGGCTAGGCTAGGCTAAAGTAGGCTAGGCTAGAGTAGGCTAGGCTAGGCTAATGTAGGCTAGGCTAGAGTAGGCTCAACTACGCTAGGCTAAGCTAAAGTAGATTAGGCTAGGCTAGAGTAGGCTAGGCTAGGCTAGAGTAGAGTAGGCTAGGCTAGACTAGAGTAGGATAGGCTACGTAGAGTAGGCTAGGCAAGGCTAGGCTAATGCAGGCTAATCTAGGGTAGGCTAGAGTAGGCTAAGCTAGGCTAGGATAGGATATGTTAGGCTAGAGTAAGCTAGGGTAGGTAAGAGTAAGTTAGGCTAGGCAAGGAAGGCTAGGTTAGGCTAGGTAGTTCTAGGCTAGCCTAGGCTAGAGTATGCTAGGCTAGAGTATGTTAGGCTAGGCTAGGCTAGGATAAAGTAGGATAGAGTATGTTAGGCTAGGCTAGGCTAGGATAAAGTAGGCTACTCTAGTGTAGCCTAACTTACTCTAGAGTAGGCTACACTAGAGTAGGAAAGGTTAGTCTAGCTTGGTGTAGATAGAGTAGGCTAGGCTAGAGTAGGCTATGTTAGATTAGGCTAGAGTAAGTTAGGCTATAGTAAGCAATCATAGGCAAGAGTAGGCTAGGGTAGGCTAGAGTAGGATAAGCTAGGCTAGGGTAGGAAAGGCTAGAGTAGGATAGGATAGGCTGGGCTAGAGTAGGATAGGCTAGGCTAGGCTAAAGTTGGATAGGCTAGAGTAGGCTTTGTTAGGTTAGGATAGAGTAGGCTAGGCTAGGCTAGAGTAAGCTAGGCTAGGTTAGGCTAGGCTATGCTAAAGTAGGCTAGTCTAGGTTAAGCTTAGCTAGGATAGGCTAGGCTAGGCTAGGCTAAGCTAGGCTAGGCTAGAGTTGGCTAGGCTAGAGTAGGCTAGGCTAGGTTGGATTAGGCTAGGCGAAAGTAGGCTAGGGTAGGGTAGGCTAGCGTAGAGTAGGATAGGCTTGGCTAGAGTAGGCTAGGTTAAGTTAGGATAAGCAAGGCTAGGCTAGACTAAGCTACATTAGGGTAGGCCAAGTTAGGATAAGTCAGGCTAGGCTAGGATAAGCTACATTAGGCTAGGCTAGGGTGGGATAGGATAGAGTAGGCTAATCTCGATTATGCTAGGCTAGTTTAGGCTATGCTACGCTTGGCTAGTCTAAGCTTGAGTAGGCTAGACTAGGCTATATTAGGCTAGACTAGGCTATATTAGGCTAGACTAGGCCAGAGTAGGCTATGCCAAACTAGACTAAGCTAGTATAGACTAGACTAAGCTAGTATAGGCTAGTTAACATAGGCTAAAATAGAGTAGATTAGGCTAGGCTAGGATAGGATAGGCTAGGCTAGGCTAGTATAGGCTAGAGTAGATTAGGCTAAGCTAGATTGAAATATCCCTGATCCGGCTGATCAAGATATTTGCTACGATCTTACTGCTCCAACATGCAGATCTGATACACTGGGGGTTTCTGGATGCATTTTAGGGTTTGATGTAGATGATCTTTGTTTATAGTGTTTGCATGTCAGTTATTATGGTTGCATGTAGGTTATTATAGTTGCATGTAGCATAACAAAGGTATTACAATCATAAAATGACGCATGCAATAGCATATAAGGTCAACAACTCAATATTATGAATAATATTAGTGCATGCGTGGGAATACAAATCGCCTACTGAAATATATAGACTAAACGTCAGTCAGATCTCATGGATCTGTACTGGAATACAACCAAATAGCAAAGAAATACCCGTGTTCACAAGAAGACAACAAATCTGCTGCATGCATGGATAGAATGACCAAAATGAATGATCCCGGATGAGCACGGTGACTGCTATCAGTTGGAAAACTCGATCTCAAAAATCCATCGTCAGAATGTCCTCAAAACTGCTCCAATCAATGCGCCCTGGCTGCTGCACTAGAAATAATGTCTGACAGAACCCCGAACGGACCTCTACGGCACTAGATCTGGACCCCTAGGGGGGGTTTGTGCCCCTCCTTGGGCACTGAATGCGCCCCAATGGATTCCACTGTCGGAATCTACTGCTATGTAGCTCAAAATGATCGTCTCGTCCTGTAGTGAAATGGGTTGGAAGGATTTGGCCGGATCTGATAGGGAACCCCTGCATGCAAAGCCAAATGCCTGTCCGGAATGCATGCGCCCTAAACAACTATATGGGTCGTTCTGAAAGATTCCACCGTCGGAATCTGATGAAAACTGGCTCAATGGAAGCACCTTGGCTAGATCTCCACTGGGTCGGAATGGATCTGCAATCGGGACCACGGTCTATTGCAGATATGTGAATCTCTCCAATAGCTTGCGCCCTCCTTGGCTAAGCTACACCCTCCTCACTAAATGCTCCTGAAATGTACTATGAAATACCTAGATGGTATCTCTGATAGGCTAGGGTGTGTCTCTCAACACCAAAACCAATCAAGGGTGGTGGTTTCCTCCAGAAATCCACAAAACAACAAGGTCGGTTCTCCTCCTCCTCTGGAAGCTCTCAACATGAAATCATAATCATGCATAATGAGGAATTAGGTCAAATTCCTCTCTATATACCTTTCCCGACCTAATTCTATATTGACATCACTTAACCTAGGCGCCCTTCCTCCTAAGTGTTGGCATTCGGAAGTCACTCCTGGATTGCTAGCAGGAGCAGAGCTCGAAGCCCATCAGAGTTAATGTCACGGTTTGATTTAAAGGTGATCAAACGGAAGGAAACTCAGGACCATATCGTATCAACTCAAAACCAGACCAGGCATGCATGAACGAGTGAGGTCTTGTGTAAACTCCAAACAGTGAGTTGCAATAAAAGGTGAGTAGGTGGAAGAGTCACGCGAGAAGAGCGCTATGATCTATTACAGACATCCGGTATGCAACAGATTAATGAAGAAATGAGTTTAAACGCAAAATCCTTTTACATTCAAACACGTAAAAAACCAGAGGGCAGGACAACTCCACAACAAATCCTTTGCTGCAACAGTTGCACTACTGTGAATCCTCAAGCAACAGACGAAACGGAGATGGAAAAGAAAGAGAATTGTTTGTTATAAACCAAGAAGTCTCAAACACAGAGGCATAACAAGGAACCAGAGAATGGCTGAAAACTGTACAGTCGAGAGTTTCGCTCTACCATCGATAGATACAAAAATGGCGAAAACGCCTACATACACTCAAGCTAACAACAGCGGTGGAACCAAGAAAGTGCATTGAAGGCTTTGCGTCTGCATGGCTTCTGACAACACGGAACTGTCATCTCTGAATGGTTGTGCAACTTATGGCAGACGCAATCAGTCTTCTGACAATTGATTCGGCGAACCGACGTGCTTTGAATTCGTTATAGGACGTCCCCATTATGGCGGAGACGATGTCTAACCACCACCAACTGCTTCAATAACTTCTTCTTGGGATTGGAGATGGTTCGGCCAACTCAGCATCTTGGGCCGGGGGAGACTTCACGAGCTGCCATCTGGAACAACTGACAGGCTTGAAGGGCGGTTAAGGGATATGGTAGAAGAAATGGCACTGAGGACTACGTGGAAGAAGTGGAAAAGGGCGAGAGTGATACAGAGAGGGGTGCCAACAGGCCATGTAGAAAGGCGTCTGAGATGGACCTACCCCTAGGTGGGAAGCTGAGGTGGAAAGAAGAGGATGCGTGGGTGGCGGACAGAAGGGGAGGCTACGCGGGCCAGAGAGGAGGAACGGATAAGTGACACATGGAGACAGGGGACAGCGGGTAGAGGGTGAGCGAAGTGACGGGAGGAGGGTCCACCATGGCTAAGTACAGGGCAGCTATGAAGATGGTGGCTGCACGAGCACCGTTGATCCGGGCGCTGCGATCGTGGCCGCTGGAGAGTTACATATGAGAGCTCGGACCCCCCCCTCCGCTTAAAGGTAGAAAGGCAGGGGGGGTCCGACTTGATCTTCTTCGCCGTTGATTCGGGCACGTACATCTGAGCCATCGAAGAGTTGCACCCCCGAACTCGGACCCCCCCCCCTCACTTAAATATCGGAAGGCGGGGGGGGTCCGACTTTTGCTGTGCACCGTTGATCCGGGCGCGCTTGTCTAGACCGCCCGATCCTGCTCGTTGTTTACCACGGGCACATTGTCGCCTAAAACCTTGGACAAGTGGGTTTTAACCCATTCATTTGATTTCCGAACCCCCTTGCAAGAAATATCGCTAACACTAAGTGAAATATTTGTTAATTAAGTCGCCCCCTTATCACCTTTTTGTTCTAATTCTTCGTTGACTTAGGATTAAGTGATTTTCCCTAAGTAATTAGGCTTAATTTATTGTTTAGCCTTAATCCCTCCTTATTTCTCCATCTGGTTCCCTGTTTGTGCCTGACTATAGTCTACGGGAACATATAGACTACTAAGTCACTCCCTGCTGGCCTAATCTTGGGGATGGGACATCACAGTCCTCCCTTCCGGAGATTGCTTGTCCTCAAGCAGCATCAATCCTGGGTGCTGCAAAATATGCTCTCCCTCCCATGTGGCATCCTCCACTGGAAGACCCCTCCATCTAACCAAGCACTCTCTGATGACCCTGCTCCTCAACCTGCGCTCTCTCTGCTCTAGTATCTCCTCAGGTACTAGTTCTAATTGACCCTCCTCATCCAAGGGTGGCAATTCCTATGAAGTGATGATCTGTTGGCCCACTGCCTTTTTAAGACAAGAGACATGAAAGACGTTATGGATCTTGCTACCCTCCGGTAGCTCTAGCTCATATGCCACCTCGCCTATCCATCGAATGACTCTGTATGGCCCATAGAACTTAGGCTTCAATTTCTCTTCTCCGCCCCTCTTCAAAGAGGATTGTCGGTATGGTTGTAACCGCAGGAAAACCAGGTCTCCTACCTCAAAACTATGCTCAACTCTGTGCCGATCTACATATATCTTCTGCTGATTCTAATCTGTCTGCAAGTTCTCCTTTGCTGATTGCAGAATCCTTCGACTCTCCTCCACCCAATCCTTGGCCCCCGGAACCCTGTTGTCCCCAAATGCCGCATCTATAAATGAAGGTGCATCGTATCCATACAATGCCCTGAATGGTGTCATCCTGATGGACATATGATAAGTCATGTTGTAGCAATACTCGCCCATATGTAACCATCTCACCCACGTGCGTTGCTGCCCCCCCACATAGTTCCTCAGATAACCTTCCACCCATTTGTTGACGATCTCTGTCTGCCCATCTGTCTGTGGGTGGTAGCTGGTACTCGTAGCCAACTCTGTGCCTGCTAACCTGAAAAGCTCCTGCCAAAAAGTGTTGATGAAGCACCCATCTCTATCACTGACTATCTGCCTGGGCAACCCGTGCAACCGGAATACCTCCCTGAAGAACAACTCTGCTACCTGTATGGCCTTGTAGTCTGTGGGTATGGTGAAGAAATGTGCGAACTTGGTCAATCTGTCGACCACTACAAATATAAAGTCTCTTCCCTGCACCCTAGGGAGACCTGTAATGAAATCCATAGAAATGCTCTCCCACTTCTGCTCTGGAATGGGTAGAGGCTGAAGTAATCCTGCAGGATGTGTCTGCTCGGACTTGTTCTGCTGACAAGTCGTGCACTCTCTTATGTGTCTCAGCACATCATCCTTGAGACCCTTCCATGAGAATCTCTCTCTGATCTGCCTGTAGGTTTTGAAGTATCCTTGATGCTCTGTTGTTGGTGAATCGTGACATGCCTTCAAAATCTTCCCCTTCAGGGTGGATTCTGGAACCAAATAAATCCGGTTCTTGTAGAAAATGATGTCATCAAGAACTCGGTACCGATCATCAATCACCTACCCATCCATTACCTCACAAGCAAATTTGTTCTTGGAATATTCCACCAAAAAATGAGCTTTCCAATCTGTACAGATGTCCATCATCGAACATCCTACTGGTCTCCTGGACAATGCATCTGCCACCAAATTCCTTTTTCCCTTGACATACTCAATGTCAAAGTCGAAGGCTTGGATCTTTGAGACCCACTTCTGTTTCCTCTCGCTGAGGTATTTCTGCTCAAGGAAATACTTAATACTGTTATGATTAGTCTTCACTACAAACCTGCTGCCAACCAGATACTGCCTGAATTTGGTAAAGCATGCATGATCGCTAGCATTTCCTTGTCGTAAATAGGATAGATCCTCTCTGACTCATCGAGATTCCTGCTCTCAAAAACAATGGGATGTCCCCCATGCATCAATACTTCTCTAATCCCCACCCCTGATGCATCACACTCTAGGACAAATGGCTGAGAAAACTCGGGGAGTGCTAAAACAGGGCATGTGCTCATAACCTCCTTCATTTTGTTGAAGGTCTACTGTGAATCCTTTGTCTAATGAAAATCTCCCTTCTTCGTCAAGTCTATGAGTGGTGCTCCCAACTATGAAAAACCCTTGACAAACTGCCTATAGTAACTGCATAACCCAAAGAATCCTCTCAGCTCCGTGAGGTTCTTGGGTGTTGGCCAATCCACAATGGCTCTGATCTTCTCCTGATGAACCTGTACTCCCTGTCCACTAATGATGTGCCCCAAATATAGTAGCTCCCTCATGCCAAATTCACATTTGGATTCCTTGGCATATAAANACTGTGTCTTCATAATATCCAAGACCATCTCCAAATGTGCCAAATGCTCGTCCCATGTCTTGTTGTAGATCAATATGTCGTCGAAGAATACCAGGATGTATTTCCTCAACTGTCCTCTGAAGATATGGTTCATGCAAGACTGGAAAGTGGTTGGTGCGTTGGTCAGTCCAAATGGCATGACAAAGAACTCAAAATGTCCGAAATGGCATCGAAATGTTGTCTTCTCAATATCCTGCTCCCGAATGCTAATCTGATGGTATCCTGAACGTAGATCAATCTTGCTGAAGAAGACTGCCCCATGTAACTCATCCATCAACTCATCTATGCAGGGAATAGGGTAACGATTCTTGATCGTTTTCTCGTTGAGCACTCTATAATCGATGCACATCCGTAATGTGCCATCCTTCTTCAGTACCAATACTACTAAAGATGCAAAAGGACTCCTGTTGGGCCTAATGTGCCCCATAGCGAGCAACTCTTTGATCGCTTTCTCGATTTCATCCTTAAATTTCTTGGGGTGTCTATAAGGTGTTGTGATCACCGGTGTAGCCCCTGCCTCTAGCTCAATCATGTGCTCAAACCCTCTGTCTGGTGGTCTCCCTGGTGGTATCGGTCCAAAAACTGGCTCATAACGTCCCAGTAG
>ML798593.1:401432-434994 GCA_009831015.1 Picea engelmannii | reverse complement strand
AACTCTCTGTAGGAAGTGATGTGATCGTGACCCAATGTCACCAATCCATGATACCACCACTCGTGTGCCTCACCCTCCAAGTGTAGGGTGGCGAAACTGATGGCCTCTGCCTCTGTCATCTGGTTGAGCTTGTAGTAAGTGTCTAGTTTTTGTACCCAAGCTCTGGCAGTGCATCTGGATGATCCGTCAAAATATGGTATGGTCAGTTTACCAACTTTGCGGATGAAGTCAAGGTTATGCCCCTATTGTTGCTGCTTCCCTCCCCTCTGTGGGTCTCTGGGACGGTTCTTGAGTCTGAGTCCATAATACTCGACTAGGGTCATGTCCCTATGGAAGTCATGGTCCATGGCCGCATACTCTCTCCGATACTTTTCCATATCCTCCGCATGTGTGGCCGGTCTCTGAGCTATCGATATCTGTGGTGCTACTGGGGCTGCTCTCTGGAAAATGGGAAATAATGGGCGTGGGATCCTACTCCAGAGGTGTATGTGCGAGTGGGTGACTGGTGTCTACTGCCTGCCCCTGAGTTCCCATGTGCTGCATGTGGGCCTTGAGTGCCCGGAATCTCCATCATCGCTAGTCTATCTGCTACCTGAGCCAAGGATTGGGACATGGTACGTTGACTAGCTAGCATGTCACTGATCACCTGCATGAAGACTACGTCTGGATCTGTTGGGGCCTTACCACTGCCCTCTGGTCGCTCATACCTGTCCCCAAGCCTCTTCTCTGCTTTCTTCTCAGCCTCGCGCTTTGCTCATTGTTCTGCTTCTCTAAGTGCCTCTTCCTCTTCCTCTGAAATGGGAGGGAAAGGCAGGAAGTTAGGTCTGTCCCTTCTTCCCTTTCGCCGACTGTACGTGATGTATTTGTCACCCTCATGCTCACGGCCATCTGATTCTTCTGCTATACTCATTGTCTTTAGTCACAGGATGGCAGGACTAAAGCTCTGATACCACTGAAATATCCCTGATCCAGCTGATCAAGATATTTTCTACGATCTTACTGCTCCAACATGCAGATTTGATACACTGGGGGTTTCTGGATGCGTTTTAGGGTTTGATGTAGATGATCTTTGTTTATAGTATTTGCATGTCAGTTATTATGGTTGCATGTAGGTTATTATAGTTGCATGTAGCATAACAAAGGTCTTACAATCATAAAATGACGCATGCAATAGCATATAAGGTCAACAACTCAATATTATGAATAATATTAGTGCATGCGTGGGAATACAAATCGCCTACTGAAATATATAGACTAAACGTCAGTCAGATCTCATGGATCTGTACTGGAATACAATCAAATAGCAAAGAAATACCCATGTCCGCAAGAAGGCAACAGATCTGCTACATGCACGAATAGAATGACCAAAATGAACGATCCCGGATGAGCACGGTGACCGCTATCAGCTGGAAAACTTGATCTCAAAACTCCACCGTCAGAATGTCCTCAAAACTGCTCCAATCAATGCGCCCTGGCTGTTGCACTTGAAATAATGTCTGACGGAACCCCGAACGGACCTCTACGACACTAGATCTGGACCCCTGGGGGGGTTTTCACCCCTCCTTGGGCACTGAATGCACCCCAATGGATTCCACCATCGAAATCTATCGCTATGTAGCTCAAAATGATCATCTCGTCCTGTAGTGAAATGGGTTGGAAGGATTTGGCCGGATGTGATGGGGAACCCCTGCATGCAAAGCCAAATGCCTGTCCGGAATGCATGTGCCCTAAACAATTGTATGGGTTGCTCTACAAGATTCCACCATCAGAATCTGATGAAAACTGGCTCAATGGAAGCGCCCTGGCTAGCTCTCCACTGGGTCGGAATGGATCTGCAATCGAGACCACGGTCTATTGCAGATCTATGAATCTCTCCAATAGCTTGCGCCCTCCTTGGCTAAGCTGCACCCTCCTCACTGAATGCTCCTGAAATGTACTATGAAATACCTGGATGGTATCTTTGATAGGCTAGGGTGTGTCTCTCAACACCAAAACCGATCAAGGGTGGTGGTTTCCTCCAGAAATCCACAAAACAACAAGGTCGGCTCTCCTCCTCCTCTGGAAGCTCTCAACATCAAATCATAATCATGCATAATGAGGAATTAGGTCAAATTCCTCTCTATATACCTTTCCCAACCTAATTCTCCGTTGACATCACTTAACCTAGGTGCCCTTCCTCCTAAGTGAAATATTTGTTAATTAAGTCACCCCCTTATCACCTTTTTGTTCTAATTCTTCGTTGACTTAGGCTTAAGTGATTTTCCCTAAGTAATTAGGCTTAATTTATCGTTTAGCCTTAATCCCTCCTTATTTCTCCATCTGGTTCCCTATTTGTGCCTAACTATAGTCTACGGGAACATATAGACTACTAAGTCACTCCCTACTGGCCTAATCTTGGGGATGGGACATCACATAGATTAGGCTAGGTTAGTCCAAGCTAGGCTAGGCTAGGCTAGAGTAGGCTAAGCTAGGCTAGACTAGTGTATACTAGATTAGGCTAGAGTAGGCTAGGCTAGGCTAGGCTAGGCTAGAGTAGGCTAGGCTAGGTTAGATTAGGCTAGACTAGGATCCTAGGTTAGATTAGGCTAGACTAGGCTAGGCTAGACCAGAGTACGATAGGGTAGGCTAGGCTAGGCTAGGCTAGGCTAGGCTAGGCTAGTGTAGGCTCGGCTAGGCTAGAGGCTAGAGTAGGCTAGAGTAGGCTAGGCTAGGCCAGACTAGTGTATACTAGAGTATTCTAGGCTAGGCTACGATAGGATAGGATAGGCTAGTCTAGGCTAGAGTAGGCTAGGCTAGAGTATGCTAGGCTAGGCCAAAGTACGCTAGGGTAGGGTAGGCTAGCGCATACTAGGATAGGTTTGGCTAGAGTAGGCTAGGCTAAGCTACATTAGACTAGTTAAGTCTAGGCTAGAGGAGGCTAAGCTCGATTAGGCTAGGCTATGCTACGCTTGGCTAGGTTAAGCTAGAGTACAGTAGGCTAGGATAGAGTAGCCTAGGCTAGGCTAGAGTAGGCTAGGCCATGCTTTACTGAGATAGGATAGGATAGGCCATGCTAGGCTAGATTATGCTAGGCTAGGCTACGCTAGTCTATAATATGTTAGGCTAGGCTAGGTTAGGATAAAGTAGGCTAGAGTAAGCTACACTAGAGTAGGCAAGGTTAGTCTAGGTTTGTGTAGATAGAGTAGGCTATGTTAGGTTAGGCTAGAGTAAGTTAGGCTATAGTAAGCTATCATAGGCAAGAGTAGGCTAGGGTAGGCTAGAGAAGGATAAGCTAGGTGAGGGTAGGGAAGGCTAGAGTAGGATAGGATAGGCTAGGCTAGAGTAGGATAGACTAGGCTAGGCTAAAGTAGGATAGGCTAGAGTAGAATAGACTAGGAGATGATAAAGTAGGCTAGGCTAGGTTAGGCTAGAGTAGGCTAGGCTAGGCTAGGCTAGGTTAGGGTAAGCTAGGCTAGGTTAGGCTAGGCTATGCTAGAGTAGGCTAATCCAGGCTAAGCTTAGCTAGGCTAGGCTAGGCTAGAGTAGGCTAGGCTAGAATTGGCTAGGCTAGAGTAGGCTAGGCTAGGTTGGATTAAGCTAGAGTAGGCTAGGCTAGGCAAAAGTAGGCTAGGGTAGGGTAGGTTAGGCTTGGCTAGAGTAGGCTAGGCTAACTTAGGATAAAACATGCTAAGCTAGGCTAAGCTACATTAGCCTAGGCCAAGTTAGGAGATGTTGCATGCTTGTTTAGCAATGGACTAGGTGACCACATTGTCCATCTTCTCCCGAGGCATGGTTTCATAAATTGGACCCCTAAATCCAAATGTTTCATTGCTTCTTATTGAGCAAAGAACTAGTTATCGAAATCCATGAAAAAAAAAACTTTCGAGGGGTTGGAACCGTGAGTGAGGGGTGTTCTAGCTAAAATCCTATGCCAGGAATCCAAAAACAACTACGGTTCCTCAATCCAAGTCCCTTTTTTCGTTTTATGCCCAGTTGCAAGTCGCATCCCAAACCATTTAGGGCACTCTAGGCAATTCCTCCTCGGGGCATAAATGCCTAACAGAATAGCATTTTTGAGTTCCATGAGATGTTGCATGCTTGTTTAGGCATGGACTAGGTGAACACATTCTCCATCCGCTCCCGAGGCATGGTTTCATAAATTGGACCCCTAAATCCAAATGTTGCATTGCTTCTTACTCAACAAAGCACTATATATCAAAATCGATAAAAAAAACAACTTTTGAGGGGTTGGAATAGGGAGTGAGGGGTGCTTTAGCTAAAATCTTATGCCAGGAATCCAAAAAAGACGACGGTTCCTCAATCCGAGTCTCGATTTTCATTTTATGCCCAGTTGCAAGTCGCATCCCAAACCATTTCGGGGACTCTTGGCAATTCCTCCTCGGGACTTTGTTCATCCGTTCTCAAGGCATGGTTTCGTAAATTGGATCCTTTAATCCAAATGTTGCATTGCTTCAAACTGAGCAAAACACTAGTTCTCTAAAACGTTGAGTACTGCAAATTCCGAGGCATGGCACCCAGGAGTGAGGGGTGATTTAGATGAAATCTTATCTCAGTAATCCATCGGAGTCGACTGTTCCTTAATCCGAGTCTCGATATTTGCTATATACCCAATTGAAAGTCGCATCCCAAACCATTTTGAGGACACTTGGTCAATTCCTCCTCATGGCATAAAAACCTAATTGAGTAGCATTTTTTAGTTCCATGAGATGTTGCATGCTTGTTTAGGCATGAACTAGGTGACCACATTGTCCATCCGCTTCCGAGCCATGGTTTCGTAAATTGAACCACTAAATCCAGATGTTGCATTACTTCTTACTGAGCAAAGAACTAGTTATCGAAAGTGATGAAAAAAACAAGTTCTAAGGGGTTGGAACCGGGAGTGATAGGTGTTATGGATAAAATCCTATGCCAGGAATCCAAAAAAGACGGCAATTCCTCAATCCGAGTCTTTGTTTTCATTTTATGCCCAGTTGCAAGTCGCATCCCAAACCATTTCGAGGACTCTTGGCAATTCCTCCTCGGGGCATAAATTCCTAACCAAGCAGCATTTTTTAGTTCTGTGAGATGATGCATGCTTGTTTGGACATGGACTAGGTAACCACATTGTCCATCCGCTCCCGAGGCATGGTTTCGTAAATTGGACCCCTTAATCCAAATGTTGCATTGCTTCTTACTGAGCAAAGCACTAGTTATCGAAATCGATGAAAAAAACAACTTCCAAGGGGTTGTAACCGGGAATGAGGGTTGCTCTAGCTAAAATCCTATGACGGGAATCCAAAAAAAACGACGGTTCCTCAATCCAATCTCTATTTTCATTTTATGCCCAGTTGCAAATTGTATCCCAAACCATTTCGAGGACTCTTGGCAATTCCTCCTCAGGGCATAAATGCATAACGGAGTATCATTTTTGAGTTCCATGAGATGTTGCATGCTTGTTTAGGCATGGAATAGGTGACCACATTGTCCATCTGCTCCCGAGGCATGGTTTTGTAAATTGGACCCCTAAATCCAAATGTTGCATTGCTTCTTACTGAGCAAAGCATTAGTTATCGAAATCGATGAAAAAAACAACTTACGAGGGGTTGGAACCGAGAGTGAGGGGTGCTCTAGTTAAAATCCTATGTCAGAAACCTATCAAAGTCGATGGTTCCTCAATCTGAGTCTCGGTTTTTATTTTATGTCCAGTTTCAAGTCGCATCCCAAACCATTTTAGGGACTCTTGGCCAATTCTTCCTCAGGGCATAAAAACCTAATGGAGCAACATTTTTTAGTTCCGTGAGATGCTCTAATCTTGTTTAGCCATAGACTATGTGACCACATTTTCCATCTGCTTCCAAGGCATGGTTTCATAAATTGGATCATTTAATCCAAATGTTGCATTGCTTCAAATTGAGTAAAACACTAGTTCTCGAAAATGTTAAGTACTGTAAATTATGAGGCATGCAACCTAGGAGTGAGGGGTGCTCTAGATGAAATCCTATCCCAGTAATCCATCGGAGTCGACGGTTCCTTAATCTGAGTCTTGATATTCGCTATATGCCCAGTTGCAAGTCGCATCCCAAACCATTTCGGGGACTCTTGGCCAATTCCTCCTGATGGCATAAAAACCTAACTGAGTAGCATTTTTGAGTTCCATGAGATGTTGCATGCTTGTTTAGGCATGGACTAGGTGACCACATTGTCCATCCGCTCCCGATGCATGGTTTCATAAATTGGACACCTAAATCCAAATGTTGCATTGCTTCTTACTGAGCAAAACACTAGTTATAGGAATTGATGAAAAAAACAACTTCTGAGGGGTTGGAACAGGGAGTGAGGGGTGCTCTAGCTAAAATCCTATGCCAGGAATCCAAAAAAGATGACGGTTCCTCAATCTGAGTCTCTATTTTCGTTTTGTGCCCAGTTGTAAGTCACATCCCAAACCATTTCGGGGACTCTTTGCAATTCCTCCTCGGGGCATAAAACCCTAACGGAGCAACATTTTTGAGTTCCATGAGATGTTGCATGCTTTCTTAGGCATGGACTAGGTGACCACATTGTCCATCCGCTCCCGAGCCATAGTTTTTTAAATTGGACCCCTAAATCCAAATGTTGCATTGCTTCTTATTGAGCAAAGCACTAATTGTCAAAATCGATGGAAAAAACAACTTCTGAGGGGTTGGAACTGGGAGTGGGGTGCTTTAGCTAAAATCCTATGCCAAGAATCTAGCAAAGACGATGGTTCTTCAATCCGAGTCTAGGTTTTCATTTTATGCCCAGTTGCAAGTCGCATCCCAAACCATTTCGAGGACTCTTGGCAATTCCTCTTCGGGGCATAAAAGCCTAATGGAGTAGCATTTTTGAGTTCCATGAGATTTTGCATGCTTGTTTAGGCATGGACTAGGTGACCACATTGTCCATCTGCTCCTGAGACATGGTTTCATAAATTGGACCCCTAAATCCAAATGTTGCATTGCTTCATACTGAGCAAAGCACTAGTTATTGAAATCGATCAAAAAAATAATTTTTGAGCGGTTGGAACCAGAAGTGAGGGGTGCTCTAGCTAAAATCCTATCCCAGTAATCCATTGAAGTCGACGGTTCCTCAATCCGAGTCTCAGTTTTCATTTTATGCCCAGTTGCAAGTCGCATCCCAAACCATTTCCGAGACTCTTGGCCAATTCTTCCTCCAGGCATAAAAACCTAACGGAACAACATTTTTTAGTTCCGTGAGATGCTACAAACTTGTTTAGGCATGGACTATGTGACCAAATTTTCCATCTACTCCCGAGGCATGGTTTCATAAATTGGATCATTTAATCCAAATGTTGCATTGCTTCAAACTGAGCAAAAGATTAGTTCTCGAAACCATTGAGTACTGCAAATTCTAAGGCATAACACCTGGGGGTGAAGGGTGCTCTAGAGGAAATCCTATCCCAATAATCCATCGGAGTTGAGGGTTCCTTAATCGAGTCTCGATATTCACTATATGCCCAGTGGTAAGTCGCATCCCAAACCATTTCGAGGACTCTTCGCCAATTCCTCTTCATGGCATAAAAAGCTAACTGAGTAGCATTTTTGAGTTCCATGAGATGTTGCATGCTTGTTTAGGCATGGACTAGGTGACCACATTGTCCATCCACTCCCGAGGCATGGTTTCATAAATTGGACCTCTAATTCCAAATGTTGCATTGCTTCTTACTGAGCAAAGCACTAGTTATCGAAATGGATGAAAAAAACAACTTCCAAGGGGTTGGAACCGGGAGTGAGGGGTGCTCTAGCTAAAATCTTATCCCATTAATCCATCGAAGTCGATGGTTATTCAATCCAAGTCTCAATTTTCGTTTTATGCCCAATTGCAAGTTGCATCCCAAACCATTTCAGGGACTCTTGGCCAATTCCTCCTCAGGGCATAAAAACCTAACGGAGCAACATTTTTTAGTTCTGTGAGATGCTGCAATTTTGTTTAGGCATGGACTAAGTGATCGCAAGAAGCAACCTAAACCCCTAGTATCATGCTTAGAGATTAATGCAAAGGCTCTGAGACAACACCTTAGGCCTATGAACCAATACCAAGATAAAGGGAACCCAACACCATTGATGAGGTCAAAAAAATAAACTACAATGAGAGAGTTGTGATAGCATGTCACCTAAGCTACAATAAGTAAGAAAATAATGCAACTTTTGTGGATAATAAAAGAGAGAATGAGATGTCATCATCTTCTCCAACTAATTCCATACCTCCACTTGGAAATTCTAGGCATTTCCGAGGGGTTGGAATAGGGAGTGAGCGGTGGTCTAGCTAAAATCCTATGCCGGGAATCCAAAAAAAACGACAGTTCCTCAATCCGAGTCTCGGTTTTTGTTTTATGCCCATTTGCAAGTCTTATCCCAAACTATTTTGGGGACTCTTGGAAATTCCTCCTCGGGGCATAAAATCCTAATGGAGCAACATTTTTTATTTCCATGAGATGTTGCATGCTTTTTTAGGCATGGACTAGGTGACCACATTGTCCATCCGTTCCCAAGGCATGGTTTCGTAAATTGGATCATTTAATCCAAATGTTGCATTGCTTCAAACTGAGAAAAACATTAGTTCTCAAAAACGTTGAGTATTGCAAATTTTGAGGCATGGAACCCGAGAGTGAGGGGTGCTCTAAATGAAATCCTATCCCGATAATCCATCAGAGTCGACGGTTCCTTAATCTGTGTCTCAATATTCTCTATATGCTCAGTTGCAAGTCGCATCCCAAACCATTTCAGGGACTCTTGGCCAATTCCTCCTCATGGCATAAAAACCTAACTGAGTAGCATTTTTTAGTTCCATGAGATGTTGCATGCTTGTTTGAAATATCCTTGATCCAGTTGATCAAGATATTTGCTACTGTTTTGCTCCTCTGGCATGCAAATCTGATACACTGGGGGTTTCTAGATGCGTTTTAGCTGTGTGAATGAGATGTTCTTCGGTTATTGTGTTTGCATGTTGGTTATTGTGGTTGCATGTCGGTTATTATGGTTGCATGTCAGTTATTACATGTGCATGTTACATAATGAAGGTTTAACAATCATATAAAGACACATGCAAGAGTATAGAATGTCAACTGCTCAATATCATGAATAATAATCGTTCATGCATGGAAATACAAATAGCCTACTTAAAATATAGAGCCTAGATGTCAGTCAGATCTCCTAGATCTGTACTAGAATACAATCAAATAACAAAAGAAATACTCGTGACCGTAAGAAGATAGCAGATCTTCCGCATGCAGGGATAGATAGGCAAAAATGAGCGATCCCAGAGAAATACGGTAACCGCTACCAGCTGGAAAACTCGATATAAAGAATCCACCGTCAGAATGGGCTCGAAACTACTCCAATCAATGCACCCTGGCCTCTACACTGGAATAAATGTCTGTCGGAACTCAGATCGGACTTCTACGGCACTGGATCTAGACCCCTGGGGGGTTTGCGCCCCTCCTTGGGCACTGAATGCGCCCCAAAGGATTCCACCATTCGAATCGGCTGCGATATAGCTCAAAACGATCGTCTCGTCCAATGATGAAATGGGTCGAAAGGGTTTGGCCGGATCTGATAGGGAACCCCTTCATGCAATGCCAAACGTCTGTCCGGAATGACTGCGCCCAAAATGGCTGGATGGATCGATATGAAAGATTCCACCATCGAAATATGATGATGAATGGCTCAATGGAAGTGCCCTGGCCATCTCTATACTGGGTCGGAATGAATCTGCAATCGGGACAACGGTCTACTGCAGATCTCTGAACCCTCAAAATGACTTGCGCCCTCCTTGGCTGAGCTGCGCCCTCCACAATAAACTCTCCTGAAATGAACGGTGAGATACCTGGATGGTATCTCCGATGGGCTAGGGTGTGTCTCTCAACACCAAAACCAATCAAGGGGGGTGGTTTCCTCCAGAAATCCACAAAACAGTAAGGTCGGCTCTCCTCCTCCTCTTGAAAGTCTCAACATCAAATCATAACAATGCATAATGAAGAATTAGGTCAAATTCCTCTCTTTATATCTTTCCCGACCTAATTCTTCGTTGACATCACTTAACCTAGGTGCCTTTCCTCCTAAGTGAATTATTTTTCAATTAAGTCGCCCCCTTATCACCTTTTCGTTCTAATTCTCCGTTGACTTAGGCTTAAGTGACTTTTCCTAAGTATTTTGGCTTAATTTATCGTTTAGCCTTAATTCCTCCTTATTTCTCAATCTGGTTCCCTGTTTGTGCCTGACTATAGTCTACAGGAACATATAGACTACTAAGTCACTCCCTGCTGGCCTAATCTTGGGGACGGGACATCACAGTCCCCCCTTCCCAAGATTGCTTGTCCTCAAGCAACATCAATCCTGGGTGCTGGTCTCCTGGACAATGCATCCGCCACCACATTCCTTTTTCCCTTGACATACTCAATGTCAAAGTCGAAGGCTTGGATCTTTGAGACCCACTTTTGTTGCCTCTCGCTGAGGTCTTTCTGGTCAAGAAAATACTTGAGACTGTTATGATCAGTCTTCACTACAAACCTGCTGCCAACCAGATACTGCCTAAATTTGGTTAACGCATGCATGATTGCTAGTATCTCCTTGTCATAAATAGGATAGAGTCTCTCTGACTCATCGAGATTCCTACTCTCAAACACAATGGGGTGGCCCCCCTGCATCAATACTGCTCCAATCCCCACCCCTGATGTGTCACACTCTAAGACAAACGACTGAGAAAAGTCTGGAAGGGCTAGAACAGGGCATGTGCTCATAACCTCCTTCATTTTGTTGAAGGTCTGCTGTGAATCCTCTGTCCAATGAAAATCACCCTTCTTTGTCAAGTCTGTGAGTGGTGCTCCCAACTTTGAAAAGCCCTTGACAAACCGCCTGTAGTAACTACATAACCCAAAGAATCCTCTCAGCTCCGTGAGATTCTGATCTTCTTCTAATGAACCTGTACTCCCTGCCCACTGATGATATGCCCCAAATACAATATTTCCCTCATGCCAAATTCACATTTGGATTCCTTGGCATATAAATACCGTGTCTTCATAATATCCAAGACCTTCTCCAAATGTGCCAAATGCTCATCCCATGTCTTGCTGTAGATCAATATATCGTCGAAGAATACCAGAATGTACTTCCTCAACTGTCCTCTAAATATATGGTTCATGCAAGACTGGAAAGTGGCGGGTGCGTTGGTTAGTCCAAATGGCATGACCAAGAACTCAAAATGTTCGAAATGGCAATGGAATGTTGTCTTCTCAATATCCTGCTCCCTGATGCTGATCTGATGGTATCCTAATTGTAGATCAATCTTGCTGAAGAAGACTTCCCCATGTAACTCATTCATCAACTCATCTATGCGTGGAATAGGGTAACGATTCTTTATATTTTTGTTGTTGAGCGCTCTGTAAATGATGCACATCCGTAATGTGCCATCCTTCTTTAGTACCAGTACTACTGAAGATGCAAAAGGACTCCTGTTGGGCCTGATATGCCCCATAGCGAGCAATTCTTTGATTGCTTTCTCAATTTCATCCTTAAATTTCTTGGGGTGTCTATAAGGTGCTATAATCACCGGTGTAGCCCCTACCTCTAGCTCAATCATGTGCTCAAAACCCCTGTCTGGTGGTCTCCCTGGTGGTATCGGCCCAAATACTGGCTCATAACGTCCAAGAAGCTCTCTGATCTGTGGATGGTACTGCTCCTTACCCTCCGACTCTTTTCGCATGGTGATCCAACACTCTGCTGCGTAAGCCACATCACCGTGATGAAAGATCCGCTCCATCCTCTTTGCCGATACTTCCCGAGGCACCCCTGTAGACATACCTCTCAGCACAACTCTCGATCCACTGGCATCTCTGAAGCTCATGGTCAATGTCTGATAGTTGAACCCAATCTCCCCCAATGAATATAACCACTGTACCCCCAGTACGACATCCATATCTGATAGGTCAACTACATAAAATGTGTCGGTCAGGGTGTAGTTGCCAAGCTTGACCTCTAGATCAGGGATCAGGTCTAAGCATGACATCGTGTATCCATATGCCACTGCCACATGGAATCCCTCAAACTCCTCTATGCGTAACCCTCTCCTGGCTACCAAGGACGCATCTATGAAGTTGTGGGTAGCTCCACCATCAACTAAAACTATCATGTGTTGCCCTTGTACAAGGCCCTTAAGCCTAAGGGTGTTGTACCTGGGTACTCCTGAAAGGGTGGCTATGGTTCCCCCTTTCACCTCTCTACGCGGTTTGGCCTCATTCTGGGGCTTGGCCCTATCCGGTATCTATGGTTTCTTCGGTGGCTGCTTTGGCTCATGGGTGGTCTCAGTCTCTGAATCACTGTCCGCAGGTGCCTGAATATCCTCATCCTCCTCCTCACTGCCTGATTCCACCTCAATATAGTGGATCTGTCCCTTCCCCATGCATCTATGCCCAGGAACCCAAGGATCTCTGCAGGAGAAGCAAAGATTATTCGTCATCAACTCCCGTCATGTGTCATCATCCGACTTGGGCTTGCCCTTCCACTCCCTTGGAGGGTTCTTCTGATCCTTGTCTTTCTGTGGTACAAAAGGTTTAGTGAAGGGTTTAGTTTTTGGCAACGAATCCGCCAAATCTCTAGTGCGCAGGATGGCATCCTGCAAGGAATGAGGGCGGTATGCCTTCACCCAACCTCTCAAGGGTTCTGTGAGCCCTTCGGTGAATAGAACGACCAATTGAAGCTTAGATATGTCTGTCACTGCCACTGCTACTCTCTTAAACTCTGAAATGAATGCCTCTGTTGTGCCAGTTTGTCTCAATTGGGCTAAATCTCTGAAATGGATCTCCGGATCCCTCCTATCAAATCTATCCATGAGTCTCTTAGTGAACTCTCTGTAGGAGGTGATGTGATCGTGACCCAATGTCACCAATCCATGATACCACCACTTGTGTGCCTCACCCTCCAAGTGTAGGGTGGCGAAACTGATGGCCTTTGCCTCTGTCATCTAGTTGAGCTTGTAGTAGGTATCCAGTTTCTGTACCCAAGCTCTGGCGGTGCATCTGGATGATCCGTCAAAAGATGGTATGGTGAGTTTACCAACTTTGCGGATGAAGTCAAGGTTATGCCCCTGCTACTGCTGCTGCCCTCCCCTCTGTGGCTCTCTGGGATGGTTCCTGAGTCTGAGTCCACAATACTCGACTAAGGTCATGTCCTACTGGAAGTCACAGCCCAAGCCCCTCATACTCTCTCCAATACTCTGCAATGTCCTCTGCATGTGTGGCCGGTCTCTGTGCTATCGGTATCTGTGTTGCTATTGGGGCTGCCCTCTGGAAACTGAGAATTAATGGATGTGGAATCCTACTCGCAGGGGTATACGTGCGAGTGGGTGATTGGGGTCTACTACCTGCCCCTGAGTTCCCATGCGCTGCATGTGGGCCTTGAGTGCCTGGAATATCTATCATATCCAGTCTATCGGCTACCTGAGCCAACGACTGGGACATGGTCTGGTGACTAGCTAGCATGTCACTGATCACCTGCATGAAGACTATGTCTGGATCTGTTGGGGCCTTACCACTACCCTCTGGTCGCTCATACCTGCTTCGTGCTCAGTCTCGCGCCTGCTCATCGCTCTGCTTCTCTAAGTGCCACTTCCTCTTCCTCTGAAGTGGGATGGAAAGGCAGAAAGTTAGGTCTGTCCCTTCTTCCCTTTCGTCGATTGTACGTGACATATTCGTCACCTTCGTGCTCACGACCATCTGGTTCTTCTGCTGGATTCATGGTCTTTAGTCACAGACTGGCAAGACTAAAGCTCTGATACCACTGAAATATCCCTGATCCAACTGATCAAGATATATGTTACTGTTTTGCTGCTCTGGCGTGCAGATCTGATACACTGGGGGTTTCTGGATGCGTTTTAGCTGTGTGAATGAGATGTTCTTCGGTTATTGTGTTTGCATGTTGGTTATTGTGGCTGCATGTCGGTTATTACAAGTGCATGTTGCATAATGAATGTTTAACAATCATATAAAGATGCATGCAATAGTATAGAATGTCAACTGCTCAATATCATGAATAATAATCGTTCATGCATGGAAATACAAATAGCCTACTGAAAATATAGAGCCTAGACGTCAGTCAGATCTCCTGGATTTTACTGGAATACAATCAAATAACAAAAGAAATACCCGTGACCGTAATAAGACAGCAGATCTGCCGCATGCACGGATAGATAGGCAAAAATGAGTGATCTCGGAGAAATACAGTAACCGCTACCAGCTGGAAAACTTGATCTAAAGAATCCACCATCAGAATGGGCTCGAAACTACTCCAATCAATGCACCCTGGCCTCTACACTGGAATAAATGTCTGTCGAAACTCGGATCGGACCTCTACGGCACTGGATCTGGACCCCTAGGGGGTTTGCACCACTTCTTGGGCACTGAATGCACCCCAAAGGATTCCACCGTCGGAATCGGCTGCTATATAGCTCAAAACGATTTTCTTGTCCAATGATGAAATGGGTCGAAAGGGTTTGGCTGGATCTGATAGGGAACCCCTGCATGCAACGCCAAACGTCTGTCCCAAATGACTGCACCCAAAATGGCTGGATGGATCGATCTGCAAGATTCCACCGTCGGAATCTGATGATGAATGGCTCAATGGAAGCGCCCTGGTTGGATCTATACTGGGTCGGAATGAATCTGCAATCAGGACAATGGTCTACTGCAGATCTCTGAACCCTCAAAATGACTTGCGCCCTCCTTAGCTGAGTTGCGCCCTCCACAATAAACTCTCCTGAAATGAACGGTGAGATACCTGGATGGTATCTCCGATGGGCTAGGGTGTGTCTCTCAACACCGAAACTGATCAAGGGTGGTGGTTTCCTCCAGAAATCCACAAAACAGTAAAGTCGGCTCTCCTCCTCCTCTCGGAAGTCTCAACATCAAATCATAACAATGCATAATGAGGAATTAGGTCAAATTCCTCTCTTTATATCTTTCCCGACCTAATTCTTCATTGACATCACTTAACCTAGGCGCCTTTCCTCCTAAGTGAATTATTTGTCAAATAAGTCGCCCCCTTATCACCTTTTCGTTCTAATTCTCCGTTGACTTAGGCTTAAGTGACTTTTCCTAAGTATTTTGGCTTAATTTATCGTTTAGCCTTAATTCCTCCTTATTTCTCCATCTGGTTCCCTATTTGTGCCTGACTATAGTCTACAGGAACATATAGACTACTAAGTCACTCCCTGCTGGCCTAATTTTGGGGACGGGACATCACATTGTTTAGGCATGGACTAGGTGACCACATTGTCCATCCGCTCCCAAGGCATGGACAATGTAATCCAGGCTATAGTAAGCTAGCATAGGCGAGAGTAGGATAAGCTAGGCTAGGGTAAGGAAGGCTAATGTAGGAGCAAATAGGCTAGGCTAGAGTAGGATAGGCTAGTCTAAGCTGGAGTAGGATAGGCTAGAGTAGGCTAGGCTAGAGTAGAATAGACTAGGCTAGGATAAAGTAGGCTAGGCTAGACAAGAGTGGGCTAGGCAAGGCTAGAGTAGGCTAGGCAAGGTTAGATTAGACTTGTCCAACCTAGGCTAGGCTAGGCTATAGTAGGCTAGTCTAAGCTAGGATATGCTAGGCTAGGCTAGGATAGCATAGGATATGATAGGCTAGGATAGACTAGAGTAGGCTAGGCTAGGCTAGGGTAGAGTAGAGTAGGCTCGGCTCATCTAAGCTAGTTTAGAGTAGATTAGGCTAGGATAGAGTAGGCTAGGTTAGGCTGGAGTAGGCTAAGATAGGCTAAAGTAGATTAGGCTAGACTAGAGTAGTCTAGGCTAAGCTAAAGTAGAGTAGAATAGGCTAAAGTAGGTTAGTCTAGGTAGAGTAGGCTAGGGTAGGCTAGGCCAAGCGAGGCTAGGCTAATGAAGGCTAAGTTAGGGTAGGCTATAGTAGGCTAAGTTGGGTTAGGATAGGGTAGGTGAGGCTAGAGTAGGATAGAGTAGGTAAGAGTGGGTTAGTCTAGGAAATGCAAGCTAGGTTAGGATATGTAGGTCTAGGCTAGTGTAGGCTAGAGTATGCTAGTCTAAGATAGGCTATGTTAGAGTATGTTAGGCAAGGTTAGGCTAGGCTAGAGTATGTTAGGCTAGGCCAGGCTAGAGTAGAGTTGACTAGGATAAAGTATGCTACACTAAAGTAGGGAAGGTTACTCTAGGCTAAAATAGGCTAAGCTAGTGTAGATAGAGTAGACTAGGCTAGAGTAGGCTATATTAGGTTAGGCTAGAGTAAGTTAGGCTATAATAAGCTAGTATAGGCAAGAGTAGGCTAGGGTAAGCTAAAGTAGGATAAGCTAGGCTAGGGTAGGGAAGGCTAGAGTAGGATAGGATAGGCTAGGCTAGAGTAGGATAGACTAGGCTAGGCTATAGTAGGATAGGCTAGACTAGAATAGACTGGGCTAGGATAAAGTAGGCTAGATTAGGATAGACTAGGCTAGGCTATAGTAGGATAGGCTAGAGTAGAATAGACTGGGCTAGAATAAAATAGGCTAGGCTAGGCTAGGTTAGGCTAGAGTACGCTAGGCTATGTTAGGATAGGGTAAGCTAGTCCAGGTTAGGCTAGGCTAAAGTAGGCTAGTCCAGGTTAGGCTAGTCCAGGTTAGGCTAGGCTAGGCTAGGTTAGAGTAGGCTAGGTTAGGCTAGAGTAGGTTATGCTAGTCTCGACTAGACTAGGCTAGGCTAGGCTAGTCTAGGCTAAGCTAGGATAGGTTAGGCTACGCTAGGCTAGTCTAGGCTAAGCTAGGCTAGGCTAGCCTAGAGTAGACTAAGCTAGGCTAGGTTAGGCTAGGATAGGGTAAGCTGGGTTAGGTTAGGCTAGGATAGGGTAAGCTGGGTTAGGTTAGGCTAGAGTAGGCTAGTCCAGGCTAGGCTAGGCTAGGCTAGAGTAGGCTAGGCCAGGCTAGACTAGAGTATAAGAGACTAGACTAGGCTAGGCTAGGCTAGGCTACGCTAGTCTAGTCTAGTCTAGTCTAGTCTAGAGTAGGCTAAACTAGAGTAGTCTAGGCTATAGTAAGCTAGGCTATGTTAGATTAGGTTAAAGTAGGCTAGGCTAGACTAGAGTAGAATAGACCAGGCTATGATAAAGTAGGCTAGGCTAGGCTAGAGTAGGCTAGGTTAGACTAGGCTAAAATAAGCTAGGTTAGGTTAGGTTGGGCTAGGTTAGGGTAAGATAGGTTAGGTTAGGCTAGGCTAGGCTAGAGAAGGCTAGTCCAAGCTAGGCTAGAGTAGGCTAGAGTAGGCTAGACTAGAGTATACTGGGCTAGAGTAGGCTAGGCTAGGCTAAGTTAGGCTAGAGTAGGCTAGGCTAGGTTAGATAAGGCTAGAGTAGGCTAGGCTAGGTTAGATAAGGCTAGAGTAGGCTAGGCTAGACTAGAGTACGATAGGGTAGGGTAGGCTAAGCTAGGCTAGGCTAGTGAAGGCTAGAGTAGGCTAGAGGCTAGGCTAGGCTAGACTAGCTTATACTAGAGTATTCTATGCTAGGATAGGCTAGGATAGGATAGGCTAGAGTAAGTTAGGCTAGGCCAGAGTACGCTAAGGTAGGGTAGGCTGGTGTAGACTAGGCTAGGCTAGCGTATACTAGGATAGGCTTCGTTAGAGTAGGCTAGGCTAAGCTAGGATAAACCAGACTAGGCTAAGCTAAGCTATGTTAGGATAGGCAAGTCTACACTAGGCTAGAGTAGGCTAAAGTAGGTTAGGCTAGAGTAGGCTAGGCTAGAGTTAACTAGGCTAGAGTAGGCTACGCTAGCATAGGCAAGTCTAGTCTAGACTAAAGTAGGCTGGGCTAGTGTAGATAGAGTAGGCTATGTTAGGTTAGGCTTTAATAAGCTAGCATAGGCAAGAGTAAGCCAGAGTAGACTAGAGTAGGATAAGTTAGGCTAGGGTCGTGAAGGTTAAAGTAGGATAGGCTAGGCTAGGCTAGAGTAGGATAGGTTAGAGTAGGCTAGGCTAGAGTAGAATAGACTAGGGTATGATAAATTAAGCTAGTCTAGGCGACGCTAGAGTAGTCTAGGTTAGGCTAGAGTAGGCTACGTTGAGCTAGACTAGGGTAAGCTAGGCTAGTCAAGGTTAGGCTAGACTAGGCTAGAGTAGGCTAGTCCAGGCTAGGCTAGGCTAGAGTAGGCTAGTCCAGGCTAGGCTTGGCTAAAGTAGGTTAAGCTAGGCTAGGCTAGAGTAGGCTAGAGTAGGCTAGGATAGACTAGAGTAGGCTAGGCTAGGTTAGGCTAGGATAGGCTAGTCTAGGCCAAGCTAGGATACTCTAGGCTAGGCTAGAGTAGGTTAGACTAGGTTGGATTAGGCTAGGCTAGGCCAGAGTAGGCTAGGACAGGCTAGGCTAACATAGACTAGGCTAGGCTTGGCTAGAGTAAGCTAGTTTAAGTTAGGATAAGCTAGGATAGGCTAAGCTCGATTAGGCTAGGCTAGGCTAGAGTAAGCTAAGCTCAATTAGGCTAGGCTAGGTAAGGTTATGCTATGCTTGGCTGGACTAAGCTAGAGTAGGCTAAGCTAGGCTAGAATAGGTAAGAGTAGGCTAGGCCACGGTAGACTAAGCTAGGATAGGCTAGGCTAAGTCAGGATTTGCTAGAGTAGATTAGTCTAGGATAGGTTTGGATAGAATAGGCTAGGCTAGGCTATGTTAGGATAGGATAGGCTAGAGTAGGCTAGGCTAGGATAGAGTAGGCTAGGCTAGGCTAGGCCAAGTGAGGATAGGCTGATGAAGGATAAGGCAGGGTAGGCTAGAGTAGGCTAGGGTAGGCAAGAGTAAGTTAGTCTAGACAAGACATGTTAGGTTAGGCTAGGTAGGGCTAGGCTAGCCTAGCCTAAGCTAGAGTAGTTAGGTTAGGCCAAGTGAGGATAGGCTAATGAAGGATAAGGCAGGGTAGGCTAGAGTAGGGAAAGTTAGGCTAAACTAGGCTAGGGTAGGCAAGAGTAGGTTAGTCTAGACAAGGCAGGCTAGGTTAGGCTAGGCAGGGCTAGGCTAAACTAGCCTAGGCTAAGCTATCCAAGAGTATGTTAGGCTAGAGTAGGCTACGCTAGAGTAGCAAGGATAGTCTAGGCTAAAGTAAGCTAGGCTAGTGTAGATAGAGTAGGCCAAGCTAGAGTAGGCTATGTTCGGTCAGGCTAGAGTAAGTTAGGTTATGATAAGCTAGCAGAGGCAAGAGTAGGCTAGAGTAGACTAGAGTAGGATAAGCTAGGATAGTCAATGCTAGAGTAGGATAGGCTAGAGTAGAATAACCTAGGCTATGATAAAGTAGGCTAGGCTAGAGTAGGCTAGGCTAGGATAGAGTAGGCTAGGCTAGGATAGAGTAGGCTAGGTTGGGCTAGGCTAAGGTAAGCTGGGCTAGTCTAGGCTAGGTTAGGCTAGACTAGAGTAGGCTAGAGTAGGCTAGGATAGGCTAGTCTAGGCTAGGCTAGAGTAGGCTAGGCCAGGTTGGATTAGGCTAGAGTAGGTTAGGCTAGGCCATAGTAGGCTATGGTAAGGTAGGCTAGGCTAGGGTAAGTTAGCTAGGCTAGAATAGGTTAAGCTAGGCTAAGTATATATATGAATTCGTATAATTATAAATTAGACTAGTCTAGGCTATGATAGAATAGGGTAGACTCTGGAGTAGGCTAGGCTAGGTTAAGCTAGTCTAGGATATAGTAGAGTAGGATAGGCTAGGCTAGAGTAGACTATGCTAGAATTGGCTAGGCTAGAGTAAGCTAAGCTAGGCTAGGCTAGAGTAGGTTAAGCTCAGCTAGAGTAGGCTAGGCTAGGATCGGCTAGGCTATGCTAGGATCGGCTAGGCTAGGCTAGAGTAGATTAGGCTAGGCTAAGCATAACTAGGCTAGGTTAGGCTAAAGTAGATTAGGGTAGGACAGAGTATGCTAGGCCAAGTGAGGCTAGTCTAATTAAGGCTAAGCTAGGGTAGGCTAGAGTAGGCTAAGCTAGGCTAGGATAGGTTAGGATAGGCTAGGGTAGGCAAGATTAGGTTAGGCTAGGCATGTCTAGGCTAGACTAGGCTAGAGTATGCTAGGTCAGGCTAGGCTAGGCTAGGCTAGAGTATGTTGCATTAAGCTAGACTAGAGTAGGCTAGAGTAGGCTAGGCTAGAGTAGGCTATGCTAGATTAGGTAAGGTTAATCTAGGCTAAAGTAGGCTAGGCTAGTGTAGATAGAGTAGGCTACGCTAAAGTAGGCAAGGTTAGCTAGGCTAGAGTAGGCTACGCTAGTGTAGATAGAGTAGGTTAGGAGAGAATAGGATATGTTAGGTTAGGTTAGGCTAGAGTAAGTTAGGCTATAGTAAACTAGCATAGGCTAAAGTAGGATAAGCTAGGCTAGGGTAAGGAAGGCCAGTGTAGGATCAGATAGGCTAGGCTAGAGTAGGATAGGCTAGTCTAGGCTAGAGTAGGATAGGCTAGGCTAGGCTATTGTAGGATACGCTAGAGTAGAATAGACTAGGCTAGGCTAGGTAAGAGTATGCTAGGCAAGGCTAGAATAGTCTACGTTATGCTAGGCTAGGCTAGAGTAGGCTGGGCTAGGCTAGATTAGACTCGTCCAGCCTAGGCTAGGCTAGGCTAGTCTAGGCTATGCTAGAGTAGGCTAGAGTAGGCTAGGCTAGCCTAACCTAGGCTAGACTAGGATAGGACAGGCTAGGATAGACTAGAGTAGGCTAGTCTAGTCTAGGCTAGGCTAGGGTAGAGTAGGCTCGGCTCAGCTAAGCTAATTTAGAGTAGATTAGGCTAGGCTACGCTAGGCTAAAGTAGATTAGGATAGGCTAGAGTAGGTTAGTCTAGGAAGAATAGGCTAGGGTAGGCTAGGCCAAGCGAGACTAGGCTAATGAAGGCTGAGTTAGGGTAGGCTAGAATAGGCTAAGTTAGGCTAGGATAGGCTAGGCGAGGCTAGAGTAGGATAGGGTAGGTAAGAGTAGGTTAGTCTAGGAAAGGCATGCTAGGTTAGGCTAGGTAGGTCTAGGCTAGCCTAGGCTAGAGTATGCTAGTTTAGGCTGGGCTATGTTAGAGTATGTTGGGCTAGGCTAGGCTAGGCTAGAGTATGTTAGGCTAGGCTAGGCTAGAGTAGGCTAGGTTAGTGTTGACTATGATAGAGTAGGCTACGCTAAAGTAGGGAAGGTTACTCTAGACTAAAATAGGCTAGGCTAGTGTAGATAGATTAGGCTAGGCTAGAGTAGGCTATATTAAGTTAGGCTATAGTAAGCCAGCATAGGCAAGAGTAGGGTAGGGTAGGTTAGAGTAGGATAAGCTAGGCTAGGGAAGGGAAGGCTAGAGTAGGATAGGCTAGGCTAGGTTAGAGTAGAATAGGCTAGGCTAGGTTAGAGTATAATAGGCTAGAGTAGAATAGACTAGGCTAGGCTAGGCTAGGCTAGAGTACGCTAGGCTATGTTAGGATAGGGTAAGCTAGTCATTGTTAGGCTAGGCTAGGCTAGAGTAGACTAGTCCAGGTTAGGCTAGAGTAGGCTAAGCTAGAGCAGGTTATGTTAGGTTAGGCTATAGAAAGTTAGGCTACAATAAGCTAGCATAGGAAAGAGTAGGCTAGGGTATGCTAGAATAGGATAAGCTAGAGTAGGGTAGGGAAGGCTAGAGTATAATAGAATAGGATTGGCTAGAGTAGGATAGGCTAGACTAGGCTGGAGTAGGATAGGCTAGAGTAGGCTAGCTTACGTTAGGCTAGGGTAGAGTAGAATAGAGTAGGCTAGGATAGGTTAGGCTAGAGTAGGATAGGCTACGTTAGGCTAGGCTAGGGTAAGCTAGGCTACATTAAGCAAGGCTAGGCTAGAGTAGGCTAGTCCAGGCTAGGCTTGACTAGGCTAGACTTTGCTAGAGTAGGCTAGGCTAGGCTAGGCTAGAGTAGGCTAGGCTAGAGTAGGCTAGGATAGACTAGATTAGGCTAGGCTAGGATAGGCTAGACTAGGCTAGTCTAGGCCAGGCTAGGATACTCTAGACTAGGCTAGAGTAGGCTAGACTAGGTTGGATTAAGCTAGAGTAGGCTAGACTATGCCAGAGTAGGCTAGGACAGGCTAGGCTAGCGTAAACTACGCTAGGCTTGGCTAGAGTAGGCTAGGTTAAGCTAGGATAAGTCAGGCCAGGCTAGACTAAGTTACATTATGATAGGCTAGGCTAGAATAGGCTAGAGTAGGCTAAGCTCGATTAGGCTAGGCTAGGCTAGAGTAGACTAAGCTCGATTAGGCTAGGCTAGTCTAGGCTAGGTTAGACTATGCTATGCTTGGCTAGGCTAAGCTAGGCTAGACTAGGCGAGAGTAGGCTAGGCCACGGTAGATTAAACTAGGATAGGCTAAGCTAAGTCGGGATAGGCTAGAGTAGATTAGGCTAGGCTAGGCTAGACTATGTTAGGATAGGCTAGGCTAGAGTAGATTAGGCTAAGCTAGAGTAGGCTAGGCTAGGCTAGAGTAGATTAGGCTAGGATAGAGTAGGCTAGGCTAGGCCAAGTGAGGATAGGCTGATGAATGATAAGGCGGGGTAGGCTAGAGTAGGCTAGGGTAGGCAAGAGTAGGTTAGTCTAGACAAGGCATGCTTGGTTAGGCCAGGTACGGCTAGGCTAGGCCAAGTGAGGATAGGCTAATGAAGGATAAGGCAGGGTAGGCTAGAGTAGGGAAAGTTAGGCTAGACTAGGCTAGGGTAGGAAAAAGTAGGTTAGTCTAGACAAGGCAGGCTAGGTTAGGCTAGGCAGGGCAAGGCTAAACTAGCCTAGGCTAGAGTAGCTAAGCTAGGCTAAGCTACGTTAGAGTATGTTAGGCAAGAGTAGTCGACGCTAGAGTAGCAAGGCTAGTCTAGGCTAGTGTAGATAGAGTAGGCTAGGCTGGAGTAGGCTATGTTAGGTTAGGCTAGAGTAAGTTAAGTTATGATAAGCTAGCAGAGGGAAGAGTAGACTAGAGTAGACTAGAGTAGGATAAGTTAGGATAGTCAAGGCTAGAGTAGAATAGGCTAGGCTAGGCTAGAGTATAATAGCCTAGGCTATGATAAAGTAGGCTAGGCTAGGTTAGGCTAGAGTAGGCTAGGCTAGGCTAGGTTGGGCTAGGCTAGGGTAAGCTAGGCTAGTCTAGATTAGGCCAGGCTAGGCTAGAGTAGGTTAGAGTAGGCTAGGATAGGCTAGGCAAGAGTATGCTAGAGTAGGCTAGGCTAGGTCAGACTAGAGTAGGCTAGGCTAGGCTAGGTTGGATTAGGCTAAAGTAGGCTAGGCTGGGCCAGAGTAGGCTATGGTAGGGTAAGTATATATATGAATTCGTAGAATTATAGATTAGACTAGTCTAGGCTAGGATAGAATAGGGTAGACTCTAGAGTAGGCTAGGCTAGGCTAGAGTAGGCTAGGCTAGGATATAGTATAATAGGCTAGGCTAGGCTAGAGTAGACTATGCTAGAATAGACTAGGCTAGAGTAGGCTAAGCTAGGCTATGCTAGTATCAACTAGGCTAGGCTAGAGTAGATTAGGCTAGGCTAAGCATAGCTAGGCTAGGCTAGGCTAGAGTAAGCTAGGCCAGGTTAGAGTAGATTAGGGTAGGATAGAGTAGGCTCGACTAGTTAGAGTAGGCTAGGCTACGCTAGACCAAGTGAGGCTAGGCTAATTAAGGCTAAGCTAAGGTAGGCTAGAGTAGGCTAAGCTAGGCTAGGATAGGTTAGGATAGGCTAGGGTAGGCAAGATTAGGTTAGGCTAGGCATGTCTAGGCTAGCTTAGACTAGAGTATGCTAGGCCAGGCTAGGCTAGGCTAGAGTATATTACGTAAGCTAGACTAGAGTAGGCTAGAGTTAACTAGGCTAGAGTAGGCTACGCTAGATTAGGCAAGGTTAGTCTAGGCTAGTGTAGATAGAGTAGGCTACGCTAGTGCAGATAGAGTTGGCTAGGATAGAATATGATATGTTAGGTTAGGTTAGGCTATAGTAAGCTAGCATAGGCTAGAGTAGGATAAGCTAGGCTAGGGTAAGGAAGGCTAGTGTAGGATCAGATAGGCTAGGCTAGAGTAGAATAGGCTAGTCTAGGCTAGAGTAGGATAGGCTAGGCTAGGCTATTGTAGGATAGGCTAGAGTAGGCTAGGCTAGAGTAGAATAGACTAGGCTAAGATAAAGTAGGCTAGGCTAGGTAAGAGTAGGCTAGGCAAGGCTAGTGTAGTCTACGTTATGCTAGGCTAGGGTAAGGTAGATTAGGCTCGTCCAGGCTAGGCTAGTCTAGGCTATGCTAGAGTAGACTAGGCTAGACTAAAGTAGGCTATGCTAGGATAGGCTAGGCTAGAATAGACTAGAGTAGGCTAGTCTAGGCTAGGGTAGAGTAGACTTGGCTCGGCTAAGCTAGTTTAGAGTAGATTAGGCTAGGCTAGGTTAGACTAGAGTAGGCTAGGATAGGCTAGAGTAGAATATGCTAGACTAGAGTAGGCTAGGCTAGGATAGGCTAAAGTAGATTAGAATAGGCTAGAGTAGGTTAGTCTAGGAAGAATAGTCTAGGGTAGGCTAGGCCAAGTGAGACTAGGCTAATGAAGGCTAAGTTAGGGTACGCTAGAGTAGGCTAAGTTAGTTTAGGATAGGCTAGGTGAGGCTAGAGTAGGATAGGGTAGGTAAGAGTAGGTTAGTCTATGAAAGACATGCTAGGTTAGGCTAGGTAGGTCTAGGCTAGCCTAGGCTAGAGTATGCTAGTTTAGACTGAGCTATGTTAGAGTATGTTAGGCTAGGCTAGGCTAGGCTAGAGTAGGCTAAGTTAGTGTTAACTAGGATAGAGTAGGCTACGCTAATGTAGGTTAGGTTATTCTAGGCTAAAATAGGCTAGGCTAGTGTACATAGATTAAGCTAGGCTAGAGTAGGCTATATTAGGTTAGGCTAGAGTAAGTTAGGCTATAGTAATCCACCATAGGCAAGAATAGGGTAGGGTAGGTTAGAGTAAGATAAGCTAGGCTAGGGTAGGGAAGGCTAGAGTAGGATAGGCTAGAGTAGAATAGATTAGGCTAGGCTAGAGTAGACTAGGCTAGGTTAGGCTAGAGTACACTAGGCTATGTTAGGATAGGGTAAGCTAGTCAGTGTTAGGCTAGATTAGGCTAGAGTAGACTAGTCCAAGTTAGGCTAGAGTAGGCTATACTAGGCTAGGCTAGACTAGGCTAGAGTAGGCTAGTCTAGGCTAGGATAGGCTAGGCTAGGCTAAGCTAGGTTAGGTTAGGATGAGCTAGGCTAGGCTAGTCTAGGGTAAGCTAGGCTAGGCTAGGCTAGAGTAAGATAGGCTAGAGTAGGCTAAGCTAGGATAGGATAGGATAGGCTAGGATAGACTAGAGTAGGCTAGTCTAGGCTAAGCTAGGCTAGGGTAGAGTAGGCTCAGCTCGGCTAAGCTAGTTTAGAGTAGATTAGGCTAGGCTAGAGTAGGCTAGGTTAGGCTAAAGTAGGCTAGGATAGGCTAGAGTAGATTAGGCTAGATTAGAGTAGGCTAGGCTAGGCTAGGCTAAAGTAGATTAGGATAGGCTAGAGTAGGTTAGTCTACGAAGAATAGGCTAGGGTAGGCTAGGCCAAGCAAGGCTAGGCTAATAAAGGCTAAGTTAGGGTAGGCTAGAGTAGGCTAGGCGAGGCTAGAGTAAGATAGGGTAGGTAAGAGTAGGTTAGTATAGGAAAGGCATGCAAGGTTAGTCTAGGTAGGTCTAAGCTAGCCTAGGCTAGAGTATGCTATTTTAGGTTGAACTATGTTAGAGTATGTTAGACTATGCTAAGCTAGGCTAGGCTAGAGTAGGCTAGGTTAGTGTTGACTAGGATAGAGTAGGCTATGCTAAAGTAGGAAAGGTTACTCTAAGCTAAAATAGGCTAGGCTAGTGTAGATAGATTAGGCTAGGCTAGAGTAGGCTATATTAGATTAGGCTAGAGTAAGCTAGCATAGGCAAGAGTAGAATAATCTAGACTAGGGTATGGAAGGCTAGAGTAGGATAGGATAGGCTATGCTAGAGTAGGATAGGCAAGGCTAGGCTAGAGTAGAATAGACTAGGCTAGGATAAAGTAGGCTAGGCTAGGCTAGAGTAGGCTAGGCTAGAGTAGGCCAGGCTAAGTTAGGCTAGAGTACGCTAGGCTATGTTAGGATAGGGTAAGCTATTCCAGGTTAGGCTAGGCTAAGCTAGATTAGGCTAGTCCAGGTTATGCTAGACTAGGCTAGGCTAGGCTAGGTTAGGCTAGAGTAGGCTAGGCTAGTCTAGGCTAAGCTAGGTTAGGTTAGGCTACACTAGGCTAAGCTAGTCTAGTCTAGGCTAGGCTAGGCTAGAGTAGGCTAGACTACACTAGCATAGGCTAGGCTAGGCTAGAGTAGGCTAGGCTAGGCTAGGCTAGGGTAAGCTAGGCTAAGCTAGGTTAGGCTAGGATAGGGTAAGCTAGGTTAGGTTAGGATAGGTTAAGCTAGAGTAGGCTAGTCCAGGCTGGGCTAGGTTAGGCTAGGCTAGAGTATACGAGACTAGACTAGGCTAGGTTGGATTAGATTACAGTAGGCTAGGATAAAGTAGGCTAGACTAGACTAGAGTAGAATAGACCAGGTTAGGATAAAGTAGGCTAGAGCAGGCTAGGCTAGGCTAGGGTAAGATAGGCTAGGCTAGGGTAAGCTAGGCCAGGTTAGTCTAGTCTACGCTAGAGAAGGATAGTCCAGACTAGGCTTGGCTAGTTCAAGCTAGGCCAGGCTAGGCTAGGCTAGGCTAGGTTAGTTTAGGCTAGAGTAGGCTAGACGAGAGTATACTAGATTAGGCTATAGTAGGCTAGGCTAGGCTATTCTAGGCTAGAGTAGGCTAGAGTAGGCTAGGCTAGGTTAGATTAGGCTAGAGTAGGCTAGGCTAGACCAGAGTATGATAGGGTAGGCTAGGCTAGGCTAGGCTAGTGTAGGCTAGTCTAGGTTGAGTAGGCTGGAGGCTAGGCTAGGATAGAGTAAGCTAGAGTAGGCTAGGCTAGACTAGAGTATACTAGAGTATTCTAAGCTAGGCCAGAGTACGTTAGGGTAGGGTAGGCTAGAATAGGCTAGGCTAGAGTAGGCTAGAATAGGCTAGGATAGAGTAGGCTAAGCTCGATTAGGCTAGGCTAATCTATGATAGGCTAAGCTAGGCTATGCTACGCTTGGCTAGGTTAAGCTAGAGTAGGGTAGGCTAGAGTAGGCTAGGCTAGGCTAGGCCACGCTTTACTGAGCTAGGATAGGATAGGCCATGCTAGGCTAGGCTAGAGTAGATTAGGCTAGGATAGGCTAGGCTACAAGAGGCTTGTCTAGGCTAGGCTATGCTATGATAGGCTAGGCTATAGTAGATTAGGCAGGGGTAGAGTACGCTAGGCTAGGTTAGGCTAGGCTAAGGTAAACTAGATTAGGCTAGACTAGAGTAAGCTAGGCTTGGTAGAGTAGGCTAGGCTAGGCTAGGCTAATGAAGGATAAGCTAGGGTAGGTTAGAGTAGGCTAAGCTAGGCTAGAGTAGGTTAGTTTAGGCAATGCAGACTAGGTTAGGATAGGCAGGTCTAAGCTAGCCTAGTGTAGGCTAGAGTAGCTAGGCTAGGCTAGAGTATGTTAGGCTAGGCTAGGCTAGAGTAGGCTAGACTAGAGTTGACTAGGCTAGAGTTGGCTACGTTGGTGTAGGCAAGTCTAGTCTAGGTTAGTGTAGATAGAGTAGGCTAGGCTAGAGTAAGTTAGGCTTTTATAAGATAGCATAGTTAAGAGTAGGCCAGAGTAGACTAGAGTAGGATAAGCTAGGATAGGGTCATGAAGGTTAGAGTAGGATAGGATAGGCTAGGATAGAGTAGGATGGGTTAGAGTAGGTTAGGCTAGGCTATGATAAAATAGGCTAGGCTAGGCTAGAGTAGGCTAGGCTAGGTCAGGCTAGAGTAGGCTAAGTGATGCTAGAGTAGTCTAGGTTAGGCTAGAGTAGGCTACGTTGGGCTAGGCTAGGGTAAGCTAGGCTAGTCTAGGCTAGGCTAGGCTAGGCTAGAGTAGGCTAGTCCAGGCTACAATAGGCTAGGCTAGGCTAGATTAAGCTAGTCTACCGTTTACTAGAGTAGGCTAGGCTGGGCTAGGCTAGGCTAGGTTAAGCTAGTCTACCGTTTACTAGAGTAGGCTAGGCTGGGCTAGGCTAGGCTAGGTTAAGCTAGTCTAGGCTAGAGTAGGCTAGGCTAGGCTAAAGTAGGGTAGGGTAGGGTAGGCTAGTGTAGACTAGGCTAGGCTTGGTTAGGGTAGGCTATGCTAGGATAGAATAAGGTAGAATTTATTGTAGGTTAGGCTAGGATAGAGTAGGCTAAGCTAAAATAGGCTAAGCTAGGGTAGGCAAAAGTAGGCTAAGCTAGGCTAGATAGGTTAGGATAGGCTATGGTAGGCAAGATTAGGTTAGGCTAGGCATGTCTAGGCCATCCTTGGCTAGAGTATGCTAGGCTAGGCTAGAGTATGTTATGCTAAGCTAGACTAGAGTAAGCTAGAGTATGCTGGGCTAGGCTAAGCTAGGTTAGGCTAGAGTATGTTACACTAGGCTAGACTAGAGTAGGCTAGAGTAGACTAAGCTAGAGTAGGCAAGGTTAGTCTAGGCTAAAGTAGGCTAGGCTAGTGTGAGTAGGCTATGTTATAGTAGCCAAGGTTAGTCTAGGCTAGAGTAAGCTACGCTAGTCTAGATAGAGTAGGATATGTTAGGTTAGGTTAGGCTAGAGTAAGTTAAGCTATAGTAAACTAGCATAGGCTAGAGTAGGATAAGCTAGGCTAGGGTAAGGAAGGCTAGTGTAGGATCAGATAGGCTAAGCTAGTCTAGGCTAGAGTAGGATAGGTTAGGCTAGGCTATTGTAGTATAGGTTAGAGTAGAATAGACTAGGCTAGTATAAAGTAGGCTAGGCTAGGCAAGAGTAAGCTAGGCAAGGCTAGAGTAGTCTAGGTTGTGATAGGCTAGGTTATCCTAGGCTAGGCTAGTCTAGGCTATGCTAGTCTAGGCCAGGCTAGAGTAGGCTAGGCTAGGCTAGAGTAGAGTAGGCTAGGCTAGGCTAGGATAGGATAGGATAGACTAGTGTAAGCTAGTATAGGCTATGCTAAGCTAGGGTAGAGTAGGCTCGACTCGGCTCGACTAAGCTAGTTTAGAGTAGATTAGGCTAGGCTAGAGTACGCTAAGATAGACTAGAGTAGATTAGGCTAGACTAGAGTAGGCTAGGCTAGGCTAGGCTAAAGTAGAGTAGGATAGGATAGATTAGGTTAGTCCAGGTAGAGTAGGCTAGGGTAGGCTAGGCCAAGCAAGGCTAGGCTAATGAAGGCTAAGTTAGGCTAGGATAGGCTAGGCAAGGCTAGAGTAGGATAGGGTAGGTAAGAGTAGGTTAGTCTAGGAAAGGCATCTTAGGTTAGGCTAGGTAGGTCTAGGCTAGCCTAGGCTAGAGTATGCTAGTCTAGGCTACAGTATGCTAGTCTAGGCTAGGCTATGTTAGAGTATGTTATACTAGGCTAGAGTATGTTAGGCTAGGCTAGGCTAGAGTAGGCTAGGTTAGAGTTGACTATGATAGAGTAGGCTACGCTAAAGTAGGGCAGGTTACTCTAGGCTAAAATAGGCTAGGCTAGTGTAGATAGAGTAGGCTATATTAGGTTAGGCTAGAGTAAGCTAGCATAGGCAAGAGTAGGATAGGGTAGGCTAGAGTAGGATAAGCTAGGCTAGGCTAGGGAAGGCTAGAGTAGGATAGGATAGGCTAGGCTAGAGTAGGATGGGCTAGGCTAGGCTATAGTAGGATAGGCTAGAGTAGAATAGACTAGGCTAGGATAAAGTAGGCTAGGCTATGTTAGGATAGGGTAAGCTAGTCCAGGTTAGGCTAGGCTAGTCCAGGTTAGGCTAGACTAGTCTAGGCTTGGCCAAGCTAGACAAGACTAGAGTAGGCTAAACTAGGCTAGGATAGGCTAGATTAGGCTAACTAGTCTAGACTAGGCTAGGTTAGGCTAGGCTATTCTGGGCTAAGCTAGGTTAGGTTAGGCTACGCTAAGCTAGGTCAGGCTAAAATAGGCTAGGCTAGGCTAGAGTAGGCTAGGCTAGGGTAAGCTAGGCTAGGCTAGGTTAGGCTAGGATAGGGTAAGCTGGGATAGGTTCGGCTAGGTTAGGCGAGAGTAGGCTAATCTAGGCTAGGCTAAAGTAGGCTAGGCTAGGCTAGACTAGAGTAGGCTAGGCTAGGCTAGACTAGAGTATATGAGACTAGACTAGGCTAGGCTAGGCTAAGCTAGTCTAGGCTAGAGTAGGCTAGGCTAGGTTGGATTAGGTCAGAGTAGGCTAGGCTAGACTAGAGTAGAATAGACCAGGCTAGGATAAAGTAGGCTAGGCTAGGCTAAGCTAGGTTAGGCTAGGCTAGGGTAAGCTAGGCTAGGCTAGGTTGGGCTAGGCTAGGGTAAGCTAGGCTAGGCTAGGCTAGGCTAGAGAAGGCTAGTCCAAGCTAGGCTTGGCTAGGCTAGGCTAGGCTAGGCTAGAGTAGGCTAGATATATACTATAGCAGGCTAGAGTAGGCTAGGCTAGGCTAGACCAAAGTATACTAGATTGGGCTAGAGTAGGCTAGAGTAGGCTAGGCTAGGCTAGGATAGAGTAGGCTAGAGTACACTAGGCTAGGCTAGACTAGAGTATACTAGATTAGGCTAGAGTAGGCTAGGCTAGGCTAGGCTAGGCTAGAGTAGGCTAGAGGCTAGGCTAGGATAGACTAGCGTATACTAGAGTATTTTATGCTAGGCTAGGCTAGGATAGGATAGGCTAGTCTAGGCTAGAGTAGGCTAGGCCACGCCAGAGTACGCTAGAGTAGGGTAGGCTGGCGTAGATTAGGCTAGGCTAGTGTATACTAGGATAGGCTTGGCTAGAGTAGGCTAGGATAAGCTAAGATAAGTCAGACTAGGCTAGGCTAAGCTATGTTAGGCTAGGCTAGGCTAGGCCAGAGTAGGCTAAGCTTGATTAGGCTAGGCTAGAGTAGGCTAAGCTCGATTAGGCTAGGCTAAGCTAAGCTAGGCTAGGTTAAGCTAGAGTAGGGTAGGCTAGGCTAGAGTAGGCTAGACTAGACCAGAGTAGGCTAGGCCATGCTTTACTGAGCTAGGATAGGATAGGCCATGCTAGGCTAGGCTAAGCCAGGCTAGGCTAGAGTAGATTAGGATAGGCTAGGCTAGGATAGCCTAGGCTACGAGAGGCTTGGCTAGGCTAGGCTATGCTATGATAGGTTAGGCTATAATAGATTAGGTTGGGGTAGAGTAGGCTAGGCTAGGTTAGGCTAGGCTAGGGTAGAGCAGGCTAGGCTAGGTAGAGTAGGCTAGTCTAGGCTAGGCTAATGAAGGATAAGCTAGGGCAGATTAGAGTAGGCTAAGCTAGGCTAGAGTAGGTTAGTTGAGGCAATGCAAGCTAGGTTAGGATAGGCAGGTCTAAGCTAGCCTAGTGTAGGCTAGAGTAGCTAGGCTAGGCTAGAGTATGCTAGAGTAGGTCAGGCTAGAGTAGGCTAGGCTAGAATTGACTAGGCTAGAGTACGCTACGCTAGCGTAGGCAAGTATAGTCTAGGCTAAGGTAGGGTAGGCTAGTGTAGATAGAGTAGGCTAGGCCAGAGTAGGCTATGTTAGGTTAGGTTGGAGTAAGTTAGGCTTTAATAAGCTAGCATAACCAAGAGTAAGACAGAGTAGACTAGAGTAGGATAAGCTAGGCTAGGGTCGTGAAGGTTAGAGTAGGATAAGATAAGCTAGGATAGAGTAGGATAGGCTAGGCTAGGCTAGAGTAGGATAGGTTAGAGTAGGCCAGGCTAGAATAGAATAGGCTAGGCTATGATAAAGTAGGCTAGGCTAGGCTATGATAAAGTAGGCTAGGCTAGGCTAGGCTAGAGTAGGCTAGGCGACGCTAGAGTAGTCTAGGTTAGGCTAGAGTAGGCTACATTTGGCTAAGCTAGGGTAAGCTAGGCGAGTCTAGGCTTGATCTAGGGGATCAAATTTTTCTTAAAATTCAAAGTTCTCAGAATCACTTAGAATTGAACGGGTGCGTAGGTCTCATCGTCACGAACCCAACGCAACTCGTTTGGGTTCAAACGGACGTCAGATGAGAGAGATATCGCGTTCTGTTCAAATCAACAAACAGACAAAAAAGATGTGATGATTGTACAGTCCGTACAGATGTTGATGTGGCAGGGCCATACAACACGTGGCAAAGCCATACGACATGTGGCAGGACCGTACGACACGTGGTAGGTGTTGGTTGGCAATCATGTGGACGAGTTGGCATATGACACGTGGCTTATTTGTGGCGAATGGGATGGCGACACGTGGCCCAATAAATGGTTGCCACGTGTCACCTGGACAGTGGTTTAAAATTTATGTTATTGGCAGGATTCGACCCCACGACTTCCGGGCAAGGGAAAAGCTTTGGAAAGGGTCGCCCAACCGACGCGCCACCCATATAGTTCTTAACACTATACCTTTTAAAAATGATTTGAATTTGAATAGTTTTGAAATGGGGCGCGGTCCGGGCCGGGGCTTAGCCTCAGCCCCCGATCATATGTATATGTGCTATGGAACCACCGGCACATGCGTTTCCAACCGTTACCATATGTTTTAAACCTTTGTCCACTTTTCGTATGAGTGCATGGTCCTATGACCCACATGACCACGGTCGTAGGCGGTTAGGGGCTAGGCGCGTAACCGTCCTACAGTTCGCACCGTTTTGTGGTTGCATCCGGTGCTGAGTTTTTACACAAATATGCGCGTTGGGGCTAGGTTGAGGAGGCAGAGGTGCATTTTGGCGATCCAGAGACAACAAGTTTGAAGGGGAACTTCCAGGAAGCCTATATTCTTTAATTTTTGGCCAAACGAGGTGCAGGAAAAGCCCAGCTAGGGGTTTTTGGACGTTATGAAGCCATTAGAGCCATCTATTTGGAATTTTGAGCATTGTAAAGCACATATTTTATCACTTTTGAGAAAATAATACAAAAGATCCATTGGAAGCTGGACTAGGAGATGTAGCCCAAGAGAGGGGTGAACTCCTTTATCATTTGCCATGTTATGTGTTTTCCGTTCACTGTTATTTGCTGCTGTTTATATGCATCTTGAATGTGTTATTTCTATAAAAGTTGTGTTTTGCAAAATTGATCCATTTGCATAAGAACACTTGAAATAAAACTTGCAAATATTTTCAAGAATACAAGTCTTTATCATTTTCATATCAAGTTGGTATTAGAGATTAGGTTTTTGAAGATTTGATCATTTGCAAGTGTTTTGTTTTCTGATGCTCACAAGGTTGAAACTCACAAGAGGAGAAGGTCAACTTGTAGAGCCAAGTTCTCATCCTTCAAGAAGAAAGATTATATCATCACCTCAAGCTTCAAGGAGGCATTCACCAAGTATGGCTCATGAAGAGAGTCATGAACATATTCCTATAGAAGATGAAGATCTCATAAAGGCTTTCATGGAAATGAGAGAAATGATGAAACTCTTAATGGAAGAAAGGAATACAAGGTTTCAAGGTGAAGGCTCCAACCCTTCAAAGCATAAGGGAGACAGTGGTGATAAAACTCCAAATGGAAATGGAGGGAATGGTGCTTCTCCACCACCCTCACCTCCTTCTTCTTCTTCTTCTTCTACCAGTTCAAGACCTCTTCCAAATTCTCCAAAAGGAC
>ML798593.1:350567-378433 GCA_009831015.1 Picea engelmannii | reverse complement strand
CAAGTATATCAGTTCATTTGCAGTCGTCTTTTTGATGTTGTCATTAGCAATGTTTTCTACATGGATGATAGTGGCTTCAGTAAGATGTAACAGGGTTCAAATGGCTAACAATATACTGTCAGTTGTCATGATTGTGTTACATTTGATCTTGATGAGACAGGTGCACAGGACAAAGTTCAGAGATAGAGAGCAAGCCGGGTGGCCTATCCCGGGCTTGTTGACTGGTCAGTAACCTTTTGGGGACAAAAAGGTCTTATATTGGGGAGGTGTGATCCGAAATCGGATCCAAAAGCCTGACAAGGCTTGAAAAATGCTCAAAAATAAAAGTGCTCAGAATCCGACGAAACCAACGCCATTGCATCCATCTCATCTTCCTAATTCCGGCAGTATATTTACTTTGTCAAACGGGTTTTGTATGTGAAAGTTATTGCATTCTGATCGGAAGCCCAAACAGGTAAAAAGTCAAAGGTCAACTGGTCAAAAAGTCAATGCTGATGACATCAACATGCTGACTGTGCAGGAGATGACGTGGCACTCTCTGGCTGATGGTGATTAGGCAGGTTCGCTGACAAGGTAGACATGTGGCAGGCAACTGGACCAATCAATAACTGACAAGTGACATTAATCCGGCAAATGGGGAGATGCCACGTGGCCCAGTCATGGGCAGCCACGTGGCACCCAGTCATCAGTTGAAGTGGCATGTTTAAAAAAAAATTGTTTTTGGGGTCCATGGGATTTAAACCCATGACCACCACCAAGCCCAACACCTTAAGAAATGGTCCTTTACCAATGCGCCACATTAATTTTTATGATATAAAACCTACAATATCAAATATATTGCAAAGTATTGAATAGAGAGGGGCCAGCGCTTAGCCCTTTGGGCTAGCGCTTGGCCATATGAACCCATATGACCTTGTCAAGGGGGTGCGCGCTGGGAAGAAGGGGGATTATGCCCAATTATAGTTATAAAGTGGGTTTTATAACCAATTTTTGGGTTTTAATTGTAATTAAGCCTAATTTTAATGTATTTTCTCCATTTCTGAGGGATATTGGGCATTTTTTGAGCCTAATTTTTGGGAGGAAGTTGGAAATGAGAAACCAACTTCCCAACTATATAACCCAGGCCTGTTTGAGGCCATAGGGGGGCATTCAGAGCAGAGTTATGCTGAGGAGAAGCCAAGCCAAAGCCATTTTGAGACAGAGAAGCTTTTGAGGAGGAGACGTTGTTGGACCATTTCTGGGAGCTCCGGACGTCCGTTTTGTGTGCCATTTTATTTGCATGGTTCTAGAGATCTGGAAGAACATGACCAGATCAGTCTTGTAGCCATTTGGCATTGTAGCAATGTACTTTTGAGCTTTTGAACAGAAATAAAGAAGCCTCCCCCACAGAGAAAAAGGCCTGGAGACGTAGGCAAAGTTGTGTCGAACTCCGTTATCAATCTGCGTGTTATGGTTTGTTGTTTATTATTTCATTTCAGATCTTCATATGTGTATATGGCTGTCATAATTCCTCTTCTTTCCTCATTCTTTCACTAAGTTTCTCAAATGGTTAATTAACGCATGCAAAATTAAAACTCAACCATAAGTCATTGAAAAATCCTGACGGATCAAGTAGGCTAGGCTAGAGTAGAATAGGCTAGGCTATGATAAAGTAGGCTAGGCTAGGCTAGAGTAGGCTAGGCTAGGTTAGGCTAGAGTAGGCTAGACGACGCTAGAGTAGTCTAGGTTAGGCTAGAGTAGGCTACGTTGGGTTAGGCTAAGGTAAGCTAGGCTAGTCTAGGCTAGGCTAGGCTAGGCTAGAGTAGGCTAGTCCAGGCTACAATAGGCTAGGCTAGGCTAAAGCTAGGCTAGAGTGGGCTAGGCTAGGCTAGAGCAAGCTAGGCTATGGTAGACTAGAGTAGGCTAGGCTAGGCTAGGCTAATCTGTACTAGGCTAGGCTAGGCTAGTCTATACTAGGCTAGTCTATACTAGGCTAGGCTAGGTTAAGCTAGTTTAGGTTAGGCTAGCCTAGGCTAAGATATGTTAGAGTATGTTAGGCTAGGCTAGGTTAATCTAGAGTATGTTAGGCTAGGCTAGGCTAGAGTAGGCTAGAGTGGGCTAGGTTAGAGTTGACTAGGATAGAGTAGGCTACGCTAAAGTAGGGAAGGTTACTCTAGGCTAAAATAGGCTAGGCTAATGTAGATAGAGTAGGCTAGGATAGAGTAAGCTATATTAGGTTAGGATAGAGTAATTTAGGCTATAGTAAGCTAGCATAGGCAAGAGTAGGCTAGGGTAGGCTAGAGTAGGAGAAGATAGGCTAGAGTAGGGAAGGCTAGTGTAGGATAGGATAGGCTAGGCTAGAGTAGGATAGACTAGGCTAGGCTAGGCTATAGTAGGATAGGCTAGAGTAGAATAGACTAGGATAGGCTAGGCTAGGTTAGGCTAGAGTACTTGAAGGGTATTTGAGGAACTATGTAGGTGGACAATATAGAACGTGGGTAAAGTGGCTACATTTAGGAGAGCATTGCTACAACACCACCTTTCACATGTCCATTGGTATGACACCCTTTCGAGAATTGTATGGATATGATGCTCCCACTTTGGTAGACTTGGTATTTGGGGAGAGAAGATCTCCCAAGGCCAAGGATTGGATCATAGAGAGTGAAGAGATTCTCAAGTTGTTGAAAGAGAACCTGAAGATGACACAAAACCGACAGAAGATCAGTGCGGACAGGCACAAGATAGAGCGCAACTTTGAGGTTGGGGATTTAGTTTTCTTGAGACTCCAAACTTACAAACAATCATCTCTGAAGAAGAGTAGGGCTGAGAATCTCAAGCCCAGATTTTATGGCCCTTACAGGATCATGCGCCGAGTAGGTGAGGTTTCTTATGAGCTAGAGCTTCCAGAGGGGAGTAAGATTCATAACATGTTCCATGTATCTTGCCTCAAAAAGGCAGTGGGACAATTCATTAGCACGTTAGAGGAGCTTCTCCCATTGGATGAGGAGGGGAAGTTGGAGTTAGTTCTAGAGGAGGTTTTGGAGTTCCGGGGGCAGAAACTGAGGAGCAGGGTCATCAGAGAGTGTTTGATCAGATGTAGAGGGCTTCTAATAGAGGACGCTACTTGGGAGAGTGAGCAAGTGGTGCAGCACCCTAGACTGGTATTTCTTGAGGACAAACAATTTTGGGAAGGGAGGAATGTAATGTCCCTTTCCAAATAGGAGCTCCAGAGAGGAGGCTTAATGGTCTAAACTGCCCCGTTAGACTATATCCAGAGCCAAAAAAGGGGTAAACAGGGTTACTAGAGGTCACTCCAGTCACAGGTGTTATATTCGGAAAGTGACATTGAGATAAAAAGGGTTAAAAGCGCTTTTAAGTCATTATGAGCTAAAAATAGAAGTCAACAGTGAATTAGGGTTTCAACAGTGATTTAGGGTTTAGGAAAGCTATAAAGGAAGGGTCAGCGACCTAATTCATCATGATGCAAATTATGACTTGTCATTGAGGAGAGAAGCACATCTCAGGAGAGATAGTTCAATGGATTCCAGGAGGAAGACACCAGTTGGCTGATTTCAGTTTTGAGAGACACACCCTAGTCACCAGGAAGATCACACAGGTCTTCCATCATCCTTCAGCAGTAGTTACGCAGTGATCAACAGCAAGGGCGCAATCATCCACAATGAGGGCGCAACTTTTGAGGAGGTTTAGAGATCGACTTGTCCCATCCATGGAGAATTCTGAGATTTCCCTCCGACCCATTTGAGAGGAAGGCAAGGCGCATATTTTTCCTAGTTCCTCACCAGATTTCGACGGAGGGATCATCTGGGGTGCATTTTTTAGACTTGGGAGTGCGACACTTTTGGGGGTACATTCAGGGTTCCCGAGCGAGCATCAGGCCATATTCAAGGAAACCCTTCTGACCCATTTCCCAATAGACCAAGGTGATCATTTTAAGACACATCTCATCCGATTCCGACAGTGGAATCAGTAGGACGTATTTTTCCAGAGAAAGAGGGGGTGCATTTCCCCAAGGGGATCCATCCGGGGTCCAAACCCACCAGCAGAGGGGTCCGACAGTTACCATTACTGAGGAGTAGACCAGGGCGCATCATTTGGGACAGTTTCTAGGCCATTCTGAGAGGTATAGCTCCTAGGGATAACTTTCTAGACTTCCAACAGTTACCATACGAGCTGCCATAGTTCCAGCACATCCATTGATCCCGCAGTGCTCACATATTCTAGTAGTGTTTCCTAGACTAGCCAAGTCAGGAACATTACACCAATATCTCATAAAAATTAAAATAAGCCATGGGGACCCCCAATACTTTTTAAAAGTTCCCCACTCGACTTTTAAATGATAGGGAAAGGGGTTTCCCCCTTCCCAACTCACCCCTCATCCTCCCACTTGCTCTCTTGCCCTTAAAGTGTGCCCTCTTTGATGGGACCCTCCTCCTTTGGATGGGTGACACTTGGAGCCCATCCAAGTGGTCTCCCTCCTCCTTTCCTATAAATTGAGGCCTCTCCTCCTCATTTTACCATCTCTTCTCATTGCAAGTCTATTATGCCAATTTTCTTCCTTTCCTCTCCATCACTCTCTCATGCTCTCATGTGTAAATCTTGCTATAAGTATTTGTAGTAACATTTTGGTGGATAATAAAGGAAGCTTTGGAGAATTTTTGGTGTCCATTGGGAGTTTTTTTTGTGTTTCCATTGTGTGTTGTTGAGGTGATATCTTACCATTTAGTTTTATATTTTTCTTTCACTAGTTTATATTTTGGAGACCCAAGCAAAGTATTTTTCTTGGGTGCTATTGGTAGTAGTATTGCTATCTATTTTGTGATAGTTTCTTAGCAAGTTTTCAAAGTATTTTGCAAGCTTCTTTGGATGCTCTCACCTCCATTTTATTGTGTAGCAAAGGGCAAGCTTACTTGGGATTCACTAAGGGATTGAAGGATTGGCTTTAGAGTGGAAAGCCAATTGTTTTAATCATTTCAAAGTTTCTATGATTATCTAATATTATCTTCCTCCTCTCTTTCACTCTAAATCTTGTTATGAAATAGATGCTAAAAGTTTCATTATTATACTCAATTTTTCCTTTTAAATTTATGTATCATTGGGTTGACTCAAGATTAACAAATTTCATGGTTTTGTAGCATTTTTTGGATATATCCTTTGACATATTTTATGCAGATTTTAGCATCAAAGGAGAGTTGCTACTAGTGTTTTATCCCCAAAGGCCTCCAAAAAACATTTCCAAGTTGGGACATCAAGTCCTCTTCCCTCCTACTCTTCTAATAAATTGTAAGCCACCCTTGAGAGTCTCTTGGGTGTGCCTTCTTGTTGATTTACATTTAAAAAATCTGATATTGTAATAGAGTAGATTTGTTTTCTTGTTCTTTATTTTAACATCCATACTTGGCCAAAAGGTAGGCATTGCGCCTCCACTTGAGCAATTGTGTGGTTTGCATTTTATTTCCAAGCATTTTTTCCTTCTTTTTAGGTACCCACTTTGGCCCAAAAGGTAGGCATTGTGCCTCCACATGTGCCATAGTTGTGTGAGTTTTGCTTTCAAGTTATTTCAATTCTTTCAAGCAATTTAATTTTTTAATTCTTTATCTACACCCACATTGGTCAAAAGGTAGGCATGGTTCCTCCACATGACCGTAGTTGTGAGGTGATAATTTCATTTGTTTTGTAAAGAAATCTACAAACTAGTTTCATTTATTGTTTAAAGTGAACTAACAAAACTTTTCAATTCATTTATTTTGCCCCATCTTACAAGAGACTGGCACCTAGCCATTCCTTGCAATAACAGAAGGCTTTTTTTAATTTAAAATCATTGCTCAAGTAATATTTGTGTTCCCAACGTTTGCCCCGTATTCTCTCCCCTTGCCACTTAGTTGGATCTTGGGTGACGAGAAAGGGCAGAGGCTGGAGGTAGTAATTAGGCATCCACAACCACTTATTGATTTTACACCATAAAATCTAAGACTTGGAAAGAAGCTCGGGGTGCTAGGTCAAAGATGATCTCACAACAATAGGTGTCCTCCGGGTGGAGTACACCTGTGGAGCTAGGGTAGGCCTTGTTGCCATACTTCTTGAGCACCCAACACTCCCTTTTGGTCAAAATAATAATAGTTTTGGGGTAGTCACATAGTCTAGGACTCAATCTATCAAATTTGATCCCCTAATCAAAGTGACACCTAAAATCTATTAAAATTAAGCTAGACACTATATTCACAACATTTGCAATACATTTTTCAAGGCAATCTCACAACATAGCATTTCAAGTTCATTTTCAAGCAATCTCATAGTTGTGGTATTTATATCTCAAGCAAGTATTCATTTCAAGTTTTACAATCACACTTAAAGGCAATTTACTTTTTCATATATTTGGGCATTGCAAGAAATTTCACATTTCAAGCGATATCTTCATTGTGATATCTCAACTAATTGGTATAAAATCTAAGTCTTCTTTGTATAATTGGATGATGTATTTCATTTATTGATGCGAGTTGAATGTTTCACAATCTAACAATTATTTAGTTTCCTCTTATATATATTGTGCAATTATCTAATTCAGCTTGTTCATTATCTTTCCATACTCAATTTGTAAATCTCACTTTGTAATTGTTTCATTTTGTAATAATTCCTTGTTGTATCCTATAGCATTGTTTATATCTTGTATAGTTGTATTTAATTCTTGTATAATCTAATTGACCCCTTGCCCAATCTTAGGCACTAGTCATAGTTGACTTAGGGAAAAGTTTGACTTTCATTTAAAGATCCGCATTTGCATTGTTGCTTGCCATATAGGCTAGCTTCCCCTCACCTTTAATAAACTAAAATTAAACTCCTAGAATTCATCTAATAATTCATCTAGTAACTAGGGTCTACCCCCCTTGGCTTCCCTAGGAGTAAGCCTAGATGGAAGAGGTTCAAGCCAAAGTGACAGTGTGGGCTTTGAATCTAGGCATTGTGCCTCCAAGGACACACTAAGTGAACAGGACTTAGCTCATGTTTGCAAGTGTGTATTATGATGGCAAAAAGAGGCTAATCCCATTGCAAGTTCATCATGTTAACTTCATCTTATAACAATTCCCCACGGGGCGTATGGAAATGTGGTTATGAAGAAGAAGAAGAACAAGAAAATGGGCTTTAAGGGGACTTGTGAACTCTGAAGTTTCCTTACTTTCTAGCAATTATCTCTCTAGGACTTGGATGTTTGAGGCCTTGGGTTACTAACACCTCTCTCATCTTCTCTGTCTCCTTTTGACTAAGTATTATCATTGCTATTTCCCTCTAAGAGTTGTTATTGTTATCATTGACTCCATTACCCTAGAAGGCACTAGTCTATTCACTACTAGTGATTAATTGATCAAAAAACTTGCAAACCATCTTCCTTGGAACATTTACTAACTCCTACTAACCTTAGATTAGCCTAATTCATTGACTAACTTGTTGTTGTTGCAAAAGATTGCTACAGCCATCTAACAACAGCAAATTGACCTCTAAAGTGACATGTTATGCTAGCTAGACATTGCTAAATCAACTTGTGACTATCTAATATCAATTTGCCTAGTTAAAGCTACTATTTATAGTCTTTTCTCAAGCATTTTGGAGCATAGTTGTTGTGGCTGTTACAAATTTATCATTGCTATTATAAACTGTTGTACTGCTGCAATTGTATATCAGCTAGTCTATTTTTCAAGAGTTCATTGTCTTATGAAGCATTAACATCATTTTGGCACTTGGAAAGTTCCCTTTTTCTATTTTGTTGTCATGTTCTAGGCAGGTACACAATATTACTCATTTGCTCCATTTCTATAAGACATAAAAGAACCCTTTGAAATTGAGTGACCTGTGAGAGGGGGGGAACTTTCTTATACTTTGGCCTTAGCCTTCTCAAAACCTCAAGTCACTGGGGACGTCTCCCCTAGGGTACATTGATATACTCCAAAATAGAAAGGGGTTTCCTATTAAGGTGACAGTGATAGGTCACTACCTGTTACGCAAATCTTGCTTTCACTTGCCTTGGCTTTTGGGCAAGTACAGATTGTGCGATAACAAAGCCTACATCTAATTTTCGTCCACTTTACCAAGGTATTTTTCCTAGACAAATCTCCAAGCATTGGTAAGTGTTATCAACATTCGATCTTGTGTATTAGAGTTATATATTGTGATGCCCTGAATGTTATTTTTTTGTTGTTATAGTCTTATTTTCTGCATTAAATCAATTGTATATCAGTAGACTTTAAATAATTAACTCCCACCCCTTCACCATAGCCCAATAGTTAAGGCACTAGTCTACTAGTCGGTCGGGTCAGGTAATTGTGTTTTGTGATAGGGAAGCCTCCCAAAGCCTTTTGTGAGTGGGAGTTGGGCTTGAACAGGGAGAGGATAGGTGTCGTGGTGACATTGGGCACCTATTCCTTGTGTTGCTCTCATGGCAGTCTAAGGCCTTGTAGGATTGCTAGTTTGGGCGGTAACAGGCTGCAAATACACTACCATCTTCAAGTTAATGTTCACCAATTTGGCTTCTGCAAAACGCCTGCAGTAGATGGGATGCTCTACCAAGCATAATGCACCTTATTGAAGACCTTCTTCTATGCCAATATTGGTTTTTTCTTATTGTTTATGAATCTTGGTTAACATGTCTAAAATTATAATCCTGTAGGAATATGTTTCCTCTAGAGCTCGGTTGAAGCCAACAATTCCTCGTTCTAAGATGGATTTTTCATAGTGAAAAAAATATTGGACATGCCTTTACAAGTAAAATGAAACCATGTGTGAAAGACCTTGTGACAATGATAATCAACAAGTGTATTGGATATTAGATTCAAAAAGAGAAAAAGATTTGATCTACAAGATCATCCTTAACTTCAACAAGCTGAAACATACATCTACTATTAAAAATCAGTGTATTCTTCTAATGTACCAGACAACTAAGGATACTATTCATAATAGAGTTATACATAATACAAACAAGTGTCACCTTCAAAATACAGTTAAAACTGTGGATAAACTGAGATGAATCAGAGAATTTACATCTTAAGATATACTCAGAAGGCCCAGCTTAGCTTCCAGCCTTCCTCTAAGAAAGCCATGCCTATATACTAATTAATGGGTAATCTAAGAGAACTATAGGCATTGTATGCCATTCTTTTATCATCATATCTCACTGGATGACCCTTAGTTTTAAATTTTAATAGCCTAAAAGAAGTGATGTCCACAGAAAAAAGACAGATTTGCACTGAATGATAATTCAGGTAAATCTGAAATTTTCTTATATTAAATCCTAGTACTAATTCAATTATCAATGAATCAAAAAATAAACAGTGTGTACTTTGTGATGACTATACTTTGTAATTAGCTGACCCATATCTCCATATGAAACCACAAAATAGATACAACTAAAGTAATTTGAATGTAATTTATATGCAACCCAATGTTGACTGGATTCATTTGGAAGTGTAACTCACCTTGGCAGTATTTGTATTCATTGTTGATCCGTCGGACCTTTTAATGACTATGGTTGAGTTTTAATTTTGCATGCGTTAATTAACCATTTGAGAAACTTAGAGAAAGAATGAGGAAAGAAGAGGAATTATGACAGCCATATACACATATACAGATCTGAAATGAAATAATAGACAGCAAACCATAACACGCAGATTGATAACGGAGTTCGACACAACTTTGCCTACGTCTCCGGGCCTTTGTCTCTGTGGGGGAGGCTTCTTTATTTCTGTTCAAAATATCAAAAGTACATTGCAGTAGTGCCAATTAGATACAAGACTGATCTGGTCATTTTCTCCCAGATCTCTAGAACCCTGCAAAGAAAATGGCACGTAAAACAGACATCCGGAGCTCCCAAAAATGGCCCGACAGCGTCTGCTCCTCAATAGCTTCCCTGCATCAAAATGGCTTTGGCTTGGCTTCCCTTCAGCATAACTCTGCTTTTTCTGTCCTTGACTGTCTTTTATAGCCTCAAACAGGCTTGGTTTATATAGATGTGAAGTTGGTTATCCATCCCCAACTTTCTCCCAAGATTTGGGCTCCAAAAATGGAGAAAATCAATTAAAATCAGGCAAAATCAAATAGAAAAATCCAAAACTATATAAAATAACCACTTTTTGGATTTAATTTGGGCATAATCCCCTTATTCTGTGCACGCGCCCCCTTGGCAGGGTCACATGGGCCATATGGCCGAGCATTAGCCCCTCGGGCTATGCGTTGGCCCCTTTCCTCGCGCTCTAGCTCCTGGTCTTCATGCTAGCATATATCCACAGGCTAGTAGTTGTAACCCCCGCACCCTTTTGGTGGTTGTAGCCCCGGTCCTGTGAGATCTGCCCAGGATCCGGGGGCTGGACCCTATCCACACACCCCCACAGTGTTCAATCCTCCATGCTCCTGGTTCTATGGGTGGTCACAGTCGTATGTTTGTGCCGAGGGCTGGGGCTAAGCCTCGGCCCTTTCCCCCGCCGACTATCCATTCAAACAAACTTAAATATGTTTTTTGACATATAGCTAAAAAGGTACACCCGTGGGGCGGGCGGTTAGCCTGGCCCTACCAGTCCATTGCCCCGAAGGAGAGGTCGCGGGTTTGACCCTCGACAAAACCACAAAATTTTACCAAAACCTACGAACCAACCATGGGGTGCCACGTGGTAGCCCATGACTAGGCCACGTGGCACCTCAACAACCAACCGCAAATTTCCAAGTGTCAATTGCTAGATGCCCCATGTGTCTACCACACGTCACCATACTGCCCTGTCAGCCTGCCACGTGTCTGCCACGTCATCCTGCCACCGTACTTGCCTGGTCACCTGCTGACATCATCCCATGCCACGTGTCACCCTTACAGTGCTGACATGTGTCACCGATGGATTGGCCCAACTGTCTGCCCGTACGCCAAATCAGCCTGCCACATGTCATCTTCTGAGAGTTTCCACATCAATTGTACGGTTGTACGGCCTGTATAGTCAACATGCCATGTGGCACTGTACGGACTGTACAGTCATCCCCTTTTTTTGCCTATTTGGGTTTTCAGACAGAACGCAATATCTTGCACATACAAAGCTCGTTTGACGAAGTAAATATACCGTCGAAATCAAGAAGACGAGGCGGATGCAATGGCGCCAGTTTCATCACATTCCGAGCACTTTCATTTTTGAGCATTTTTAAGCCCTGTCAGGCTTCTAGATCTGATTTTGGATCACACCTCCCCACAAAAAGAATTTTTGGTCCCCAAAAGGTTACTGACCAGTCAACAAGCTCGGGATAGGCCACCCGGCTTGTCCCCTGTCTCTGAACTCTGTCCTATGCACCTGTCTTATCAAGATCAACTGTAACACAATCATGACAACTGACAGTATATTGTTAGCCATTTGAACCCTGTTACATCTTACTGAAGCCACTATTATCCATGTAGAAAACATTACTAATGACATTATCAAGAAGACGACTGCAAATGAGCTGATATACTTGAGATATTTGCACGACATGAGCTTATCTTAAAGCAACTTATGATTGATTTTCCATTCAACAATCATGTCTTGTTCTTGCTTAAGATCAATTACTTCATTTGAAACAATTATTGGTGTGTTGCTTGTTTGCACTGCCTTCTTTAATTGTTCCATTGTTTGAAGTGTTTTATTTGCTTTAACACGATGAGCATGAACCACATAATCTTGACCTGCTTTAGTGAATTGATATTGATTCTTTGTCCTGTAGAAGATTGCCTTACGATCATATAAGTATGGACTACCTAAGACCATTCCACATTCTCTTAATGGCACTACATCATGAAATATCCTTGATCTGGCTGATCAAGATATTTGCTATGGTTCTAAGGCTCTGGCATGCAGATCTGATACACTGAGGGTTTCTGGATGCGTTTTAGCTGTGTGTTCTTCGGTTATTGTGGTTGCATGTTGGTTATTGCAGTTGCAGGTGGGTTATTACATGTGCATGTTGCATATTTAATGTTTAACAATCATAAAAGAGTGCATGCAAGAGTATAGAATGTCAAATGCTCAATATCATGAATAATAATAGTTCAAGCATGGAAATATAATAGCCTACAAGAAATATAGAATCTAGACGTCAGTAAGATCCCCTGGATTTGTACTGGAATACAATAGAATAACAAAAAAATACCCGTGATCATACAATGATAGCAGATCTGATGCATTCATGGATAGATCGGCAAAAATGAGCGATCCTGGAGAAATACGGTAACTGCTACCAGCTGGAAAACCCGATCTGAAGAACCCACCATCAGAATGTGCTTGGAACTGCTCCAATAGATGTGCCCTGCTCTCTATACTAGAATAGATGTCTGTCGAAACTCGAATCGGACCTCTACGGCACCGGATATGGACCCCTAGGGGATTTGCGCTCCTCCTTGGACATTGAATGCACCCCACAAGATTCCACAATCAGAATCGACTGCTATATGGCTCAAAACGATCGTCTCGTCAAATGATGAAATGGGTCGGAAGAGTTTGGTCAGATCTGCCCTGGAACATCTGCATGCAGTGCCAAACATCTGTCCAGAATGACTGCGCCCAAAATGGCTGGATGGATCGATCTGCAATCTTCCACCGTCAGAATATGATGATAAATGGCTCAATGGAAGCGCCCTGGCTGGATCTCTACTGGGTCGGACTGAATCTGCAATCGGGACACAGGTCTACTGCAGATCTTTGAATCCTCAAAATAGCTTTCGCCCTCCACACTAAATACTCCTGAAAAGAATGGTGAAATACCTGGATGGTATCTCTGATGGGCTAGGGTGTGTCTCTCAACACCGAAACAAATCAAGGGTGGTGGTTTCCTCTAGAAATCCACAAAACAGTACGGTCGACTCTCCTCCTCCTCTGGAATCTCTCAACATCAAATCATAACAATGCATAATGAGGAATTAGGTCAAATTCCTCCATTTATATCTTTCCCGACCTAATTCTTCGTTGACATCACTTAACCTAGGCACCTTTCCTCCTAAGTGATTTATTTGTCAATTAAGTCCCCCCCTTATCACCTTTTCATTCTAATTCTCCGTTGACTTAGGCTTAAGTGAATTTTCCTAAGTATTTTGGCTTAATTCATCATTTAGCCGTTAATTCCTCCTTATTTCTCCATTTGGTTCCCTGTTTGTGCCTGAATATAGTCTATAGGAACCTATAGACTACTAAGTCACTCCCTGTTGGCCTAATCTTGGGGACGGGACATCATAGTCCTCCCTTCCCGAGATTGCTTGTCCTCAAGCAACATCAATCCTGAGTGCTGCAGAATATGCTCTCCCTCCCATGTGGCATCCTCCACTAGAAGACCCCTCCATCTAACCAAGCACTCTCTGATGATCCTGGTCCTCAATCTGCGTTCTCTCTGCTCCAGTACCTCCTCTGGAACTAGTTCCAACTGACCTTCCTCATCCAAGGGTGGCAACTCCTCTGAAATGCTAATATGTTGTCCCGCCGCCTTTTTAAGGAAAGAGACGTGAAAGACGTTATGAATATTGCTACCCTCTGGTAGCTCTAACTCATATGCCACCTCGCCTATCCTCCTGATAACTCTGTATGGCCCATAGAACTTTGGATTCAGTTTCTCTGCTCCACTCCTCTTCAAAGAAGATTGTCGATATGGTTGTAATCGTGGGAAAACCAAGTCTCCTACCTCAAAACTTCACTCAACTCTGTGTCTATCTGCATATATTTTCTGTTGATTCTGAGCTGACTGCAAGTTCTCCTTTGCTGATTGCAGGATTCTTTGACTCTCCTCCACCCAATCCTTGGCCCCCAGGACTTTGCTATCCCCAAGTACAGTATCTATAAAGGAGGGTGCATCATATCCATACAATGCCCTGAATGGTGACATCCTGATGGACATATGGTAAGTTGTGTTGTAGCAATACTCACCCATATGTAACCATCTCACCCAAGTGCATTTTTGTCACCCCACATAGTTCCTCAGATACCCTTCCACCCATTTGTTGACGATCTTTGTCTGCCCATCTGTCTGTGGGTGGTAGCTGGTACTCATAGCTAACTCTATGCCTGTCAATCTGAAATTCTCCTGCCAAAATGCGCTGATGAAGCGCCCATCAATATCACTAACTATCTGCCTGGGTAACCCGTGCAACCGGAATACCTCCTTGAAGAACAAATCTGCTACCTATATGGCCTTGTAGTTGGTGGGTATGGTGAAGAAATGTGCGAACTTGGTCAGTCTTTCAACCACTACAAATATACAATCCCTTCCCTGCACTCTAGGGAGGCCTGTAATGAAATCCATGGAAATGCTTTCCCATTTCTGCTCTGGAATGGGTAGAGGTTGAAGTAACCCTGCGGGGTGTGTCTACTCGGACTTGTTCTGCTAACAAGTCGTGCACTCTCGTATGTGTTTCAGCATGTCATCCTTGAGACCCTTCCATGAGAATCTCTCCTTGATCTGCCTATAAGTTTTGAAGTATCCCTGATGCCCTGTTGTTGGTGAATCATGACACACCTTCAGAATCTTCCCTTTCAGGATGGATTCTGGAACCAAGTAGATCTGGTTCTTGTAGAAAATGACGTCATCAAGAACCCGGTACCTATCATCAATCACTTGTCCGTCCATCACCTCACAAGAAAATTTGTTTTGGAGTATTCCACCAACAAATGAGCTTTCCAATCTGTACAAATATCCATCATCGAACATCCTGTTGGTCTCCTGGACAATGCATCTGCCACAACATTCCTTTTTCCCTTGACATACTCAATATCAAAGTCAAATGCTTGGATCTTTGAAACCCACTTCTGATGCCTCTCGCTGAGGTCTTTCTGGTCAAGGAAATACTTGAGACTGTTATGATCAGTCTTCACTACAAACCTGTTGCCAATCAGATACTGCCTGAATTTGGTTAAAGCATGCATGATTGCTAGCATCTCATTGTCATAAATAGGATAGATTCTCTCTGACTCGTCAATTTTCCTGCTCTCAAACATAATGGGGTGGCCCCCCTGCATCAATACTTCTCTAATCCCTACCCCTGATGCGTCTCACTCTAAGACGAATGGCTGAGAAAAGTCTGGGAGGGCTAGAACAGGGCATGTGCTCATAACCTCCTTCATTTTGTTGAATGTCTGTTGTGAATCCTCTATCCAATGAAAAGCACCCTTCTTTGTCAAGTCTGTGAGTGGTGCTCCCAACTGTGAAAAACCCTTGACAAACCACCTGTAGTAACTGCATAACCCAAAGAATCCTCTCAGCTCCGTGAGATTCTTGGGCGTTGGCCAATCCACAATGGCTCTGATCTTTTCCTGGTGAACCTGTACTCCCTGCCCACTGATGATATGCCCTAAGTACAGTAGTTCCCTCATGCCAAATTCACATTTGGATTCCTTGGCATATAAAGACTGGGTCTTCATAATATCCAAGACCTTCTCCAAATGTGCTAAATGCTCATCCCATGTCTTGTTGTAGACCAATATATCATCGAAGAATACCAGAAGGTACTTCCTCAACTGTCCTCTAAAGATATGGTTCATGCAATACTGGAAAGTGGTTGGTGCGTTGGTCAGTCCAAATGGCATGACCAAGAACTCAAAATGTCCGAAATGGCATCAGAATGTTGTCTTCTCAATATCCTTCTCCCTGATGTTGATCTGATGGTATCCTGAACATAGATCAATCTTGCTGAAGAAGACTGCCCCATGTAACTCATCTATGCGTGGAATAGGGTAACGATTCTTGATCATTTTCTTGTTGAGCGCTCTGTAATCAATGCACATCCGTAGTGTGCCATCCTTCTTCAGTACCAGTACTACTGAAGATACAAAAGGACTCCTGTTGGGCCTGATATGCGCCATAGCGAGAAATTCTTTGATTTCTTTCTCAATTTCGTCCTTAAATTTCTTGGGGTGTCTATAAGGTGTTGTAATCACCGGTGTAGCCCCTGCCTCTAACTCAATCATGTGCTCAAAACCCCTGTCTGGAGGTCTCCCTGGTGGTATCGGCTCAAATACTGGCTCATATCGTCCCAGAAGCTCTCTAATCTGTGGGTAGTACTGCTCCCGACCCTCTGAGTCTTTTCGCATGGTGATCCAACACTCTGCTGCGTAAGCCACATCACCATGAAAAAAAATCCGCTCCATCCTCTTCGTCGATACTTCTCGAGGCGCCCCTGTAAACATGTCTCTTAGCACAACTCTCGATCCATTGGCATCTCTGAAGCTCATGGTCAACGTCTGATAGTTGAACCCAATCTCCCCCAACGAATATAACCACTGTACTCCCAACACGGCATCCATATCTGATAGATCCACTACATAAAAAGTGTCCATCAGGGTGTAGTTCCCAAGTTTGACCTCTAGGTCAGGGATCATGTCCAGGCATGTCATCGTGTATCCATCGGCCATTGCCACATGGAATCCCTCAAACTCCTCTGTGCCTAACCCTCTCCTGGCTACCAAAGATTCATCTATGAAATTGTGGGTGGCCCCACCGTCAACTAAAGTTGTCATGCACTGCCCTTGTACAAGGCCCTTGAGCCTGAGAGTGTTGTACCTGGGTACTCCTGAAAGGGTGGCTATGGTTCCCCCTTTCACCTCTCTACGAGGTTTGGCCTCTTCCTGGGGCTTGGCCCTGCCCGGTATCTGAGGTTTCTTCGGCTGCTGCTATGGCTCATGTGTGGTCTCAGTCTCTGAATCACTGTCTTTCGGTGCCAGAATATCCTCATCCTCTTCCTCACTGCCTGATTCCACCTCAATATAGTGGATTTGCCCCTTCCCCATGCATCTATGCTTGGGGACCCAAGGATCTCTGCAGGAGAAGAAAAGATTCTTCCTCATCAACTCCCGTCGTGTATCATCATCCAACTTGGGCTTGCCCTTCCATTCCCTTGGAAGATTCTTCGGATCCTTGTCTCTCTGTGGTACAAAGGGTTTAGTGAAAGGTTTAGTTTTTGGCACTGAATCCGCCAGATCTCTAGTGCGTCGGACGACATCCTGCAAAGAATGAGGTCGGTATGCCTTCATCCAACCTCTCAAGGGTTCTGTGAGCCCTTCGGTGAATAGCATGACCAATCGCGGCTCAGATATGTCTGTCACTACCACTGCTACTCTCTGAAACTTTGAAATGAATGCCTCTGTTGTGCCAGTTTGTCTCAACTAGGCTAAATCTCTGAAGTGGATCTCAGGATCCCTCTTATCAAATCTATCCATGAGTCTCTCTGTGAACTCTCTGTAGGAGGTGATGTGATTGTGACCCAATGTCACCAATCCATGATACCACCATTCGTGTGCCTCACCCTCCAAGTGTAGGGTGGTGAAACTGATGGCCTCTGCCTCGGTCATCTGATTGAGCTTGTAGTAAGTATCTAGTTTCTGTACCCAGGCTCTGACAGTGCATCTGGATGATCCGTCAAAAGAAGGTATGGTGAGTTTACCAAATTTTCGGATGAAGTCAATGTTATGCCCCTGCTGCTGCTGCTGCCCTCCCCTCTATGTCTCTCTAGGACAGTTCCTGAGTCTGAGTCCACAATACTCGACTAAGGTCATGTCCTAATGAAAGTCATGGCCCAAGGCCGCATACTCTCTCCGGTACTTTGCAATGTCCTCTGCATGTGTGGTCGGTCTCTGTGCTATCGGTATTTGTGCTGCTACCGGGGTTGCTCTCTGGAAACTGGGAAACAATGGACGTGGAATCCTACTTGCAGATGTATACGTGCGAGTGGGTGACTGGGGTCTACTGCCTGCCCCTGAGTTCCCATGCGCTGCATGTGGGCCTTGAGTACCCGAAATATCTACCATAGCCAGTCTATCTGCTACCTGAGCCAAAGACTGAGACATGGTCCGCTGGCTAGCTAGCATGTCACTGATCATCTGCATGAAGGATACGTCTGGATCCACTGGGGCCTTACCGCTGCCCTCTGGTCGTTCATACCTGTCACCTAGCCTCTTCTCTGCTTCGCGCTCAGCCTCGCGCTCTGCTCGGCGCTCTGCTTCTCTAAGTGACTCTTCCTCTTCCTCTGAACTGGGAGGGAAGGGAGGAAAGTTAGGTCTGTCCCTTCTTCCCCTGCATCGATTGTACGTGACATATTCGTCACCTTCGTGCTCACAGCCATCTGGTTCTTCTGCTGGATTCATGGTCTTTAGTCACAGGCTGGCAGAACTAAAGCTCTGATACCACTGAAATATCCCTGATCCGGCTGATCAAGATATTTTCTATGGTTCTAAGGCTTTGGTGTGTAGATCTGATACACTAGGGGTTTTTGGATGCATTTTAGCTGTGTGTTCTTCGGTTATTGTGGTTGCATGTTGGTTATTGAGGTTGCATGTGGGTTATTCCAAGGTTCTTCCACTGGAACTCAACTTCTTGCAAAGCAACTTCGCTTCGCCTCCCTTTGAAGTATTTCAAAGGCACTAACCCTCCTGAGTTTTATTTGCAACCTCGAGTCTTCAAGAAGATTCCTGTGCGCACTCCTTGCGGAAAATCCCTCAAATACTTCTAGGTATTTGATTCTCTTGACTTTGTGCACTCTTCTACAACAACGGTCCTTCAATTCGCCCCTTAGTTGATAAATCCCAAACTTTCAACTAGCCTGCACACACCTTGCACGACTTTTATGTCTCACCTGCACTTCTGTGGGAATGAGAACAATGGTATCTCTCCTGAGCTGTCAGAGATAAACTACGAACCTCCGTCAACGCACTCCTTGCAAACGATTTCACTGCACTCCTTGCAGGAACTTCTCACTCAGGAAGAGAAACAATTGAAACTCATTCTCTCTCTCTTAGACTTCAAACATTCAACATGAAATCATACATTCACACAATATTAAAGAAAATGCATAACAGAGAGAATAAACAACCATAAGCATACCATTCAGCATGTATACACAGAAAGCATCATAACACCATGAATTTGAATCAAAGCTCTTTTCATTAATTCAAACTTCTATACATGGGTTCTTCTCTACAACTTCCTACTACAACTCTCTTCTTCTTCTCTATGCTCTATGATACAAAATCTCTCTGATTGTTAATGTTACAATGATACAAAGGTGAGGGTGTCTATAGTTGGTTTTCCCTCCTACGCTCTAAACTGTCTAATCTGGAATTTAAAATCTACCTACTTTCATTAACTATGCATAAATGTCTCTACCTACTACAGATGAGAGAAAATTGCTCATGATCTGTTTACATCCTCCAAAATATAAATGCAAGGTACACTTTATTACATTAATATTTCAAAAACATTCCAAAACACTTTTGCAACATGCTGAAATGTGTTGGTGCTCATCCCAAATGTCTTCCGCCTCCGCGCTCGCTTGTTGCTGGCGATGCTCCTGCATCATACTCCCTCGCTTGAAAACTTTCATGGACTCCTATTCATGAGATCTTGCACAGTCTGTCCATGCTTATGAATTTCTGCTTCATTTTCCCAGCTGGTGTCTTCAATTAGATGTCCCTTCCATTTGACCAAGTATTCAAAATACTCTTTTCTCCTGGTCCTCTTGTTGATTCTCTTGTCAAGTATACTTTCCATCTGTGGATTTTCAGCTACAGGAATTTGTTTAGTCCATTGAACCTTTTTCTGTTCACTGTCTGCTCCTACTTCTCCAGCTCTATAAGGGTAAAAATCTGAGATGTTGAATATCGGTGAAATTTCGATCCCATCGGGTAATTCGATCTCATATGCGCTTGCCCCAAATTTCTTCAAGACCTTGCATGGTCCAATCTTCTTCATTTTCAGTTTGTTATATGTTCCCCTTGGGAACCTATCCTTCCTCAGATGTGCAATAATCAGATCACCAAATTCAAAATGAAGTTCTCTCCTGTGTTGATCTACTCTACGCTTATACTCTTGACCTGAATTTTGCAAACGGTCCCTCACTTGGCTGTGAAGTTCCTTCATTGCTTCTGCAAAATCCTCTGCACTAGCACTTCTAGTTTCATTCTGTTCTGAATCCTTAAATTCAGAAACTCCCCTTGGCTGAATTCCATATATAATTTGGAATGGACTCTGTCCCGTGCTTCTATTGATCCAATCATTATAAACAAATTCTGCCTGTGGCAGAATGTGATCCCACTAACTGTAGTTTTCAGTCACTAGGCTTCTTAGCAAATTTCCCAAGCTCTGGTTGACAACTTTTGTTTTCCCATCCATCTGAGGATGATAAGTTGAGATAAATGACAAAATTTTCCCCAACTTCTTCCATAAAGTCCTCCAGAAATGTCCCACGAACTTCGTGTCTCGATCCGAAACTATACTCCTTGGCAAGTCGTGAAGTTTGATGACTTCTTTGAAAAACAAGTTCGCAATATGAGTTGCGTCGTTGATTTTTTGGCATGGTATGAAATGTGCCATCTTTAAAAATCTATCTAATACCACAAAGATTGAATCAAACCCTCTTTCCGTTCTTGGCAACCCTAATATAAAATCCATACTCACTGCATCCCACAGCCTCTCAGGTATGGGTAATGGTTGGTATAAACATGTGTTCTGCTTTCTTCCTTTTGTGTGCTGACAAATTCTACATCTGTCCACAAATATTTTTACATATGTCCTCATCCCTAGCCAAAAATATGAGCCATTCAACTTTGAGAACGTCTTATCATGACCAAAATGTCTGACCAATCCCCCACTGTGTTTTTCTTTCAGCAGATTCTCCCTCATGGAGCATTTTGGAATACATAACTGATTGCCCCTGAATAATAATCCATCTTGGATCATATATTCAGTCCATTGACTTATGTCCCTGAGAATTGGATTCTCATATGCCTCATACACCTCTTTGAAATCTGGATCATCTCTGTACATGTCCCTGAGGTTATCAAAACCCAATGTTTTGACTCTGAATTCCTGCATAAGAAAACATTTCCTGCTCAAAGCATCAGCAACTTTGTTAGCAGTCCCAGAATTATGCTTAATTACAAAAGTAAAATTATGCATGTATTCAACCCATTTTGCATGCTTCTGCTTTAACTTATCCTGTTGAGTCACGAATTGTAAAGCATGATTATCGTTGTACAAAACAAACTCTTTAGGAACCAAATAATGCCTCCATTTCTTCAGTGCTTGTATGACAGCATAAAATTATTTGTCATATGTGGAGTACTTAACCTTCGCTTCATTCAGTTTTTCACTGAAGTATGCAATCGGCCTGTCATCCTAGCTCAAGACCGCTCCAATTGCATATCCACTCGCGTCACACTTGACCTGAATTGTCTTACTAAAATCTGGCAACACCAAAATTGGTTGTTCAGTAATCTTCTTTTTCAACAGATTGAAACTTTTCTCTGCTTCTTCTGTCTAGTGAAAATATTTGTGTCTTTTGTTCACCATATCCATCATCGGTGCGCTAATTCCACTGAAATTTCTGATAAATTTCCTGTAGAAACTAGCCAATCCATGAAATCTTCGAACTTCAAATACACTCTTCGGTGATGGCCAATTCTTAATGGAATCCACCTTCTTTGGATCCATTTTCAACTCATTTGCAGAGATAACAAAACCCAAGTAAATGAGTTATGTCCTCATAAATGACTATTTCTTCACGTTTATCAGCAACCTCTCTTACTGCAATCTCCTCATCACTGTAGATAAATGCTTCAAGTGTTCTGCTTCAGTCTCACTGAAAATTAGTATATCGTATAGATATACAATGAAGAACTTTCCTATGAAATTCTTCAGGACTTCATTCATCAATCTCATGAAATTACTAGGTGCATTTGTTAAGCCAAATGGAATAACAAGCCATTAATATAGCCCTTCGATCGTCTTGAGTGTTGTCTTCAATTCATCACCTTCTCTCATACAAATTTGATGATACCCACTTTTCAAATCAATCTTTGAAAAAAAAATTGCTCCACTCAAGCAATCCATCAAGTCATCCATCCTTGGAAATGAAAATCTATATCTGATGGCAATCTTGTTGATTGCCCTCGAGTCTGTACACATCATCCAACCTCCATCTTTCTTTGGGTTGAGCACTGTTGGAACAACGCATGGACTCAAGCTCTCTCTAACCAACCCTTTGTCCATTAAGTCTTGGATTTGTCTCTTGACTTGTTCATTCTCCTGTGACGTCAATCTGTACGTTGCTTTGTTTGGTAAACTGGCTCTAGGTATAAGATTAATGTGATCACTTATACTTCTGATTGGTGGCAACGAATGAGGTAGTTCGTCCACTACTATATCAACAAACTCTTCCAGCAACTTCTGGATTTCCTTGGTAAATCATCCATTCTTGTACTGGTCAACACAATTCTAGGCTTCCTGACCACAATAAATTGTGTGTCTTCCTTATTCTTAACCTCCTTAAGAAGTTCCTTCCCACTCATGAGAAGTACAGTGTTGCTTACTTCTGGTTTCACTTCTTTATCATTAATCGGCAATAGCATGTGAGTTCTTCCATTGTTCTCCAGGGTGTATGTGTTCTTTCTCCCATCATGAACTATATTTTTGTCATATTGCCATGGTCTACCAAGCAATAGATGAGAAACATCCATGGGAATGACATCACATAATATTTCATCCTTATATCCTCCTATTTTAAATTCAACTAAACATTTTTTAGTGACATTTACCTGATGTCCTTTTTGTAGCCACGAAACTCTGTATGGGCTTGGATGTTCAATAGTCTCCAGCTCCAACTTTTCTACCATCTATGTAGAAACGAGATTGTCTGTGCTACCATTGTCCATGATGACTTTGCATACCCTGTCTTTTATCTTGCAAGCAGTCCGAAAAAGTCAATTCCTTTGGACTGGGTTCTCCGCCTCCTTCTCTGGCGTTAAGAGAACTTTTCTCATCATCAGTGATCTTCCACCCTCAACATCTTCTGCCTCAACATTTTGTCCTTGTGCTTCAACAATGTGAGTTTCACCTCCTTCTTTCTTTCTATCTGAACACTCATAAGATTTATGTTTGTTTTTCCCACAGACAAAGCATTTCACTTCGCCTCCTCGACCTCTTCCTCTTCCTCTGGATTGAGGAAAAGTATTTTTATCAGCATGCTGTCCTCTTTGTGAGCTTCCTCCTCTCTCATGCTGAGTTTGAGGTTTCTTTCCCTCCTCTTGAGGTCTCTGAGTTCTATCTTGGGCAATTGTCTTGCCTCTGGATTGACTTCTGCCTCAGCCTCTTTGACCTTGCTTTTGGCTCAACTTTTATTCATCTTTCAGAGCCATCTGATAAGCATCTTCTACAGTCTGAATGATCATCATGCTCATCTCATCTTGGATGTCATATCTCAGACCATTCATGTACCTGGAAACCTTCTCATCATCGCTTTGTCGATGACCTACTCTGATGTTTAGTTGGTAGAATTCTTCAGTGTACTCCTTCATTGTCATCAGCTTCTGTCTCAAGTTCTTCATTCTCCGAAACAGAGTAATTTGATAATCCTTGGGTATGAATTTTTCCTTCATCTTCGCAACCATTCTATCCCAACTCTTGATTTTCTGCTTGCCTTTGCAGAGTCTGTCAGCCTGTAGTTCATCCCACCATAATGTTGCATGCCCTTTAAGTCTAGTGACAACATGTTTGACTTTCTTGTCTTCCTCGACATCCTCATAGTCAAAATATTTATCCAGAGCTCTAATCCAATCTAGAAGCTCTTCAACATCTAGGTCTCCCTCATACATGGGAATCTCCATTTTTGCCCTGGCACCTATCCTTGCAACAGCCCTGAACATGCGTTCATCTATAGCATCTTCGACTGCGACTTCTTCTCCATGTCCAGTTTCATTCTCACTGTCAGCCTCACTGATATCCCCAGTGTCTATTGTGCGCCTCTATGTTGTCTCCATGGCATCAAGCCTGGCACGTAGTTCACGCATTTCCCTTTCCACTACTGGATCAGGCATTGTTCTATCTCTTCTTCTCGGAAGCATGGCTGAAAAATATTCTTTTTTTTCTCTGCTACAGAAAGAAAAGACTTTTTTTGGGCTCTGATACCAAATGGTGCAGACCCCCAAACCCTCAGGTCCAAGCTCCCCACAAGATCATTCTAATCTGCCCTTTAAGAATGATTGACTCATTGGTTTCCTCTTGGGAATACCCTTCACACACAACAGTGTATCCACAAGTCCTTATGGGTTGAGCCCGCTTGAACAAACACTAGGCACTAACTCAAATCTTCCGATCAAACAATATGATCACACCTTTCACGATTTTGGAACTTCGGATTTCGTGACTTCGCGACTTCTCCTTCCAAGTTTCTCAACCCTTCAACTGTCGAAGCCCAAAATGTTGATTCACCAAAATTGTTATCGCGTTTCGCGATTTCAGGAATCTCGGAACAAAGAACCCCGAACCCTTGTCCTTGAAAATGTTGAAATGCCAAATTCCGACACGTTCAGCAAAGGCTAGCCCCACAATGAACTTCTCACTTCATCAGGATTTTGGACTTCGCGATTTTGCGAATCCAGATGCAAAGCTCCCAACTCCCTAACCTCTGAACCCCGAAATAGTCAACAAGGATTGAATCCGCCTTTTTGACAAGGACACGCCACTTGTCAACTCAACCACTTCCTATCTCCGACACGGACTCCTGCCACATGTCACTCTTCCCAGCTTTTGGGTTTTTGGGACTTTCACTCCCAAAGCGTTGCCTCCTCTATCTCCTAACACCCGAAGTGCCGAAATCTCGAAACTCTAATCCGATTCTTATCGCAACTCACGACTTCGTGATTTTTGTTTCACTGTGCTCGACTCCTTGTCATTAGGATCCCTGAAATGCCAAAATGATCTAACGGCTTGTGCAAAGAATGATCAATGGTCCACGTTGATTCTAGATCCTAGAGTGGAAAGCTCGCCTGCCTCTAACCACCCTGCAACTTCCTTGGATCCTTCGGTCCTCGTAATTTCAGAAATTCCCCACAGAGAATTTCGACCGCTCTTTTCTCCTTGATAACTTCTGTGGAATAAACCAAGGTTCTTCCACTGGAACTCAACTTCCTACAAAGCAACTTTGCTTTGCCTCCCTTTGAAGTATTTCAAAGGCACTAACCCTCCTGAGTTTTCTTTGCAACCTCGAGTCTTCAAGAAGACTCCTACGTGCACTCCTTGCGGCAAATCCCTCAAATACTTCTAGGTATTTGATTCTCTCAACTCTGTGCACTCTTCTGCAACAACAGTCCTTCAATTTTCCCCTTAGTTGATAAATCCTAAACTTTCAACCAGCCCGCGCACACCTTGCATGGCTTCTGTGTCTCACCTGCACTTCTGTGGGAATGAGAACAACGGTATCTCTCCTGAGCTGTCAGAGATAAACTCTGAACCTCTGTCAACGCACTCCTTGTAGATGATTTCACTGCACTCCTTGCAGGAACTTCTCACTCAGGAAGAGAAACAATTGAAACTCATTCTCTCTCTCTCTCAAACTTCAAACATTCAACATGAAATCATACATTCACATAATATTAAAGCAAATGCATAACAGAGAGAATAAACAACCATAAGCATATCATTCAGCATGTATACACAGAAAGCATCATAACACCATGAATTTGAATCAAAGCTCTTTTCATTAATTCAAACTTTTGTACATGGGTTCTTATCTACAACTTCCTGCTATAGCTCTCTTCTTCTTCTCTATGCTCTATGATACAAAATCTCTCTGATTGTTAATGTTACAATGATACAAAGGTGAGGGTATCTATAGTCGGTTTTCCCTCCTACGCTCTAAATTGTCTAATCTGGAATTTAAAATGTACCTACTTTCATTAACTATGCATAAATGCCTCTACCTACTACAGATGAGAGAAAATCGCTCATGATCTGTTTACATCCTCCAAACAATAAATGCAAGGTACGCCTTATTACATTAATATTTCAAAAACATTCCAAAACACTTTTGCAATGTGCTTAAATGTGTTGGCGCTCATCCCAACTGTCTTCCGCCTCCGCGCTCGCTTGCTGCTGGCGATGCTCCTGCATCACAAAGCATCTTCCCGTGAGGGCTTTCACCATAAGGGGACCACTTTGGAGTTCATCCATATTTAATTCTTATCAACCATGACAAAACAATAATGAGTCATCTTTACATCAAACAATCTTGGGCCCATTACCCAAACCTTTATGCTGCAAGGCTTTCTTCAAGGGTTGACATCAATGAAAACCAACCTTAATCAACAATCTCCCCCTTTGGCATTGATGGAAACACTCTAATGCAATACTGAAATCATATCACTCATGCTCCCCCTGGAACCATGCCTTTGTCCTCTGTATCTGATAAATTTGCCTCTCTCCTCTACATCTGATAAATCTGCTCCCCCTAGAACCATGCCTCTGTCCTCTGCATCTGATAAATCTGCTCCCCCTGTAACAATGCCTCTGTCCTCTGCTTCAGATAAATCTCTCTCCCTTTGTCATCAATGGCAAAGGTATCTTTCCATCTAGGGTTTCTCCCCCTGACTGAACTATCCTCTTATGGTGATTCCTCGTGTACATCTAAGACATATAGGATAAGCATTCAAAAAGCATTCATTTTGGAGCAGAAATAACTCCAAGTATTTGGCGAAGATATTCAAAGGCTTCCCGTAGAAGTGGTTTTGTAAAGATGTCTGCCACTTGTTCTTTTGTGCCCACATACTCAACTCTAATGTTATTTTCTGCAACTTGTTCCCGTAGAAAGTGATACTTGATTGGAATGTGCTTCCTCTTGGAGTGCATCACCAGGTTTTTTGAGATACTGATGGCATGTGTATTATCACAATATATTGGAATGGGCTTATCATACTCAACCTATATATTTGTCAAATTTTGTTTCATTCAAAGAACCTGTGTACAACATGTTGTTGCTGCAATATACTCTGCCTCGGCTATAAAAAATAATCTGTAACGTTTCAGACCCTGAGCTCCAGAGGATATTTACAGAAATTAGTAAGGTATTTGTGGTAAAAATTTCAGATTCCAGGTCATCTTAAATTTGTAGATACACCCTATGTAAGATAGGGTATCTGACTAGTCTCAAGAAGGTGTTCCAGGTAAAACAATCATAAATTCTTCCTAGAGTATCCAAATTGCGTGGGACTGGTTGCATTGGATCGTGGACAGTCTATAGTATTTCGGGTGTGAGTTTCAGAATTTTATATCAATTAGTTTGTGCGGGGCACACTATACAAGTGAGATCTCCTGGAAAGGCCAAAAATCAGCAAGTTGTGGGGAAGTTATCGTAAATTCCACTTGGCGCATCCAATTTTGATCAGACCTGTGGCATTGCAGAGAAGAAATATCAGAGAAATACATAAGAGAAAGTTTCATACCCAGAAGGGACAAAACTTTGGAGATACAACAGAATAAATATTGTCTAGCAGAACCACTTCAAAATCAAGGTTCAAAAGTGATACTTGGCCAACATGCCACCCAAAAAGGGAACTTCTACACCAAATAAGCCTCCAGAAAATCCTACTTGGACTCTTGATGAAGGTGAAGAAATGTGTAGGGACATAAATGAACTACAAAATAAGATGGATTCAATGGAAGCTAAGTTGGATACTAAGATGGATTCAATGGAAGCTAAGTTGGATACTAAGATGGATTCAATGGAAGCTAAGTTGGATACTAAGTTAGATGGTTTAAAAGGGGAGATCATGGAAGTATTGAAAATTTTTGTAACAGAGAAGACACCTAAAAGTGAAAATGCATCCCATAAAATTCATGATGAGGACACAAGGAAGGTGAATCAAGAATGGAGAAACTCCAACTTTGGTTTGAAGACCAACCACGTTCCTAAGATTGATATGAGCAAGTTTTATGGTAAGGACCCAATCACATGGATACTTCAGATGGAGCAATTCTTTGATCTCCATAATGTGCCACATACACAAAAGGTACGCATTGCTTCTTTATATTTAGAACCTAATCAATTTGTATGGTATCGATGGCTTTGTTCT
>ML798593.1:335089-350448 GCA_009831015.1 Picea engelmannii | reverse complement strand
AAGGTTTATGCTTTAATTGTGACAACAAGTACAGTAAGGGACATAAGTGTGGTGAGAAGAAATTATTCTACATAGATTGTGAAGAGGAAGAAGAACAAGAACAAGAACCATCTCAAGATGAAAACGTTGAAGCAATTTCATCTAAAGAGTTGACTCCCACGATATCGTGTAATGCATTGGCTAGAATTAGCACTCCTCAAACCCTCAAGATCGAAGTGTACATCAAAAAGAAAAAGGTAATAGTCCTAATTGATTCTGGCAGTACTCATAATTTCATTCACTATAAATTAGCCAAAGATCTCAATTGCTTTGTATATCCAGCACCAGAGTTTCAAGTAATGATTGTAGATGGAGGAACTTTGAATTATAATACATGCATTACTTCACTTTATTATTTACCTTTTAAAATCTCTTAAACCACTTTGACTAGTTTGACCTTTTGGGGCTTCTAGATGACATATGAGGGTCCTCCAACTTCGTAAGGCCATAACTCTCAAACCGTGAAGAGTTATGTGACATTCCACATGCCATCAAAAATGGAATGACATGTACTATCCATATAGAATAGTATTATCTGAAAATATATCATAACTCATACCGTTATCCATCAAACAAACTTGGAATAGTATTACCTTCAAATATAGCAAAAATCATATCATTATCCACCAAAAAAACTTGGGTCCATTACCCAAACCTGGGTTCTCCAACTTCAGATGGTAATAACTCTCTAACTGTGAGGTGTTATGTGATGTTCCACATACCACTGGAAATGGAATGACAAGCACTATCCATCTAGGATGGTTTACCTAACAAATTCATTGTCCTTCATCTCATTAGTCCACAATTAAGCATGGGTTATTTTACTCCGCAAAGCATCTTCCCGTGAGGGCTTTCACCATAAGGGGGCCACTTTGGAGTTCATCCATCTTTACTTCTTATCAACCATGACAAGACAATAACGAGTCACCTTTACATCAAACAATATTGGGTCCATTACCCAAACCTTTGTGTTGCGGGGCTTTCTTCAAGGGTTGACATCAATGACAACCAACCTTAATCAACAAAAATCCCATAGCTTATTTCAGCAAAACATTGAGAGACTCCCCTCTAAGGTATGATATCATGGAAAAACAAGCATATTCCTTGGTGAAGGCCCTCAAGGAATTCAGAACTTATATATTGCATTCTCACATCATTTCTTATGTTCCTAGTAATTATGTTAAGGATTTCTTGACTCAGCTTGATCCTGAAGGGAGAAGGGGAAAATGGATTACAACGATGTTGGAGTATGACCTCGAAATCAAGCCTACAAAGTTTATTAAGGGTCAAGGGATCACAAAGTTAATGGCGCAGTCGAATTGTGATGTTTTGGTAATAAATTTCATTGATGATCTGTTGGAGAATCCATAAGAAGAAACGGTCCCGCAGGATCTCAAAAGTTCATCGATTCTCCTTGGTACGCTGATATTATTTATGTGTTAAGGAATTTGCAAGTTCCTCAAGGGTTGAGAAAAACTAAAGCCATATTTTTGAATTTGAAAGAAGCTAAGTTTTGCATCCTAGACAGTTCTCTGTATTGGAAGGATCCAGGTGGGATCTTGCTGAATTTTTTACTGAAGGAAGATACCGAAAAGGATATCAAGGAGTTTCACAAAGGAGACTGCGGGGGGCATCATTATTGGACAACCACTGCGCACAAAATATTGAGGGCGGGATTCTATTGGCCTAGTATTTTTTTGGATGTATACAAGGAGGTTTCTAGATGCCATGAATGTCAGATCTTCGATAGGAAAAGAAAGTTGCAACCCCTACCTTTAAAGCCTATCTCTATCGAAGCACCATTTGTGCAATGGGTTTTGGATTTTATAAGAGAAATTCATCTGCCATCTTCAGCTCAACACAGATGGATACTGATGGCCACGGACTACTTCACCAAGTGCATCGAAGCAATCCCCACAAGGCAAGCTACCGACAAAGTTATCATTTAGTTCTTAGAGACTAATATCTTGTCTAGATTTGGTTGACTATTCAATATCATTACTGACAATGCAACGATGTTCAAGTCTAAAAAGATGGACAAATTCTGCAGCGATTACTGCATAACTCTAAGGGGAGGGGATTGTAATATCCCTTGGTAGAACCCAAGTTGTAAATATGAATTTTAAACATGTTTTGTAGGATGGTGAGCTGAGTGTTGATAAGATGGTGGGCTTATGTGTTATTTAGGCCGGAGAGCCTAGGTGTTAAAGGCCAGGATCCTGATTTTTGTATATGTAATTATGCACAGATCATTAATAAAATATAAAAATTGTTGTGTGTAGAAACTTATTACCCACGGGGTAATGGATTGGTAGAGTCATCTAACCCTATCAAGGCAAGTTGTTTGGATAAAGGTCACGTCGATGGATATAACGACTATCATCGCCTAATTATGAAGTCAAAAAGGTAAAAAATCATAGCGCTCATATCACGTTGATTTGGATTTTATGAGCAGAATGAAATGAATACAAATTATTAAAAGATACTTAACACAAAATAACAGAGATACAGTAAAATTGGTTTTCTATTCAATAAGGAAATAAGTTGAAACTGTAAAATGTAGCGGAAAACAAGCTTGCTCGAATGGTGGCGGCTTATCTCTGAGAAGAGATGTGACGGTTGCACTCATTCACAAGAACATGGTTACAATGAGGCTTTGAAGGCCTTCTACAATAAACAGGAATGTCAAAAACCCTAGAAATCCAAAAACCTAACCCCAGGAGATAAAGCACCAAAAGTCATGTGGGCCTCATTTGGGTAAGTTAGTACATCAACTTCCCGGGGTCGTAACTTTTGCATACGATCTTTGTTTTAGGTGCACGATAGCCTGTTGGAAACGTCTAACCAAGAAAAACAAATCAACTGGCCCAGGTTAATTCCCTTTGTAATCACCCCCAAATCCCCAAAAAATGTCGTTTAGGGCCTCAAAACGGCCTCGAAAATTTGGAACCCGAAAAACTACCGAAAAACTGCCAAGGTGGAAAAATGTTTTTCGAGCCAGTGGAATAGGTAGGTGGCCAGAGATATCCACATGGATCAATCCTCCCTCCTTAGGAAGCAATGGTCTCCATTGTGTTGAGTTCCCTCATCAGATGAGGAAATTTCAATTGAATTTGGCCTCGGGTGAGCCACTTGCCTTGGTGTAGGAGTTGCCCTGCTTTGACGACTCGATAAAGATGGGTCCTTTTCTTTCGAGTGCCCTTGATCTGTGTGTTCACAATCTGTTCATTGGATTCTTATTGCATGCAGTCAGGGTTGAGCTCTGTTGGTGTCAACTGCTATGTTATCTCTGAGGTGTCCAATAATGGTGGGAAATATGGACGAAGGAGAGCCACGTTGAAGACTGGATGTAGACGAAGGAAGGGGGGAATGTTGAGCTCAAAAGCATTGTCACCCACAGCCTTGGTGATGGTGTAGGGAACATAACAGAGTGGGCAAAGATTCCAATGGGGCCCTGCAAGACATTCTTTCTGAAAATGCAACCAAACTTTGTCACCCACCTGAAACTTATGTGGCACCCGATGTTGATCATGGTGTTGTTTGTACTTGGAATTAGACTTTTGTATAATATCCTGAACCGGTTGGCAGATGTATTGGATCCACTCAATGAACCATGTGGCTTTGTCAGCTTCTGGTGGAGCAAGGGATGAGTCGGTCGAGGTGGTCGCTAGGGGTAGTGAAACATCCATGGGGCCCAATGGTTGGAATCTCAACCCCACTTGAAAGGGGTTGTGGCCAGTTGAGCTATGCAGGGCTCGATTGTAGCTATGTTGGACATAGGGAAGACTCTCATCCCATGTGTGGGGTGTTTTGAATTGTACATGTGCAAGATATGTATGACCATATGATTGACGACCTCAGCTTGGCCATCTATCTGGGGTTGGAAGGCAGTGGATTTGGTGAGCTTGGTATCCAATAGTGACCAGAGGCTCGACCAGAATGAGTTGAGGAACCGATTGTCACGGTATGAGATAATGGTTTGTGGGATCCCAAAATGTACCCATACTTGGTCAAAGAAGATCTTGGCATTGGCTTCTGCTGTGATGTTCTTCTTGCAGGTGGCTTGAATCGCCATCTTGGAAAAGCGATCAACAACCACAAAAACACAGTCATTTCCCCTCTTGGTGGACGGGAGGCCTGACATGTAGTCCATTGAGATGGATTCCCATGGCCTGTTAGGAGTAGGCAGAGGGGTGTACAGACCATGTTTCTCAGTGGTTGGTTTGGAAATAGCACAAGTGCTACAAGACCTGATATACTTTCTGACATCATGTCGAAGTTTCGACTAGTAGAAATGTTTATGCAGCACTGCCACTATCTTTTTGACGCCAAAGTGTCCTACCACCCGACTGTAGTGAGCTTCCCAAATTAGCTTCGCACGCTCTCTTAATGGAATGCAGAGATGGACCAGATGGCACAACAACCCATCTTGAAGATGGAAATTAGCGACCACTGAGTTGGCACCCAACATTTGGTAGGTGGTGGAGAATTCAGGGTCTTCCTCGTAGAGGTGGGGCCATCCAGAGGTCTCGTGACCACAAGATTCTAGCATTGTTGTGAGTGTTTCGATTGGATGTCGACTGAGGAAGTCAGCAACTTGGTTGGTAATTTTTGTTTTATACTTGATGTTGAGGTGGAACTGTTGTAAGTATGTTGACCACTTCTGATGGCGGTCATTCTGCAATTTGCCTTGGGTATGCATGAATTGTAGTGGCTTGTGATCAGTGTGGATGACTGTCTCCACTGGCGGTAGGCTTGCACAATGGAGTACATTCTTTGTCATAAGTAGGGTAATTACAGACAACATCTGATAGTGTCTCACTATGATATGCCACGAGGTGGACATGTTGAGTGAGAACGGTACCCACAGCATAGTCTGAAGCATTTGTTTCGATCTCAAAGGGATGTTGCAGGTCCGGTAATGAAAGTATCAGGGATGAGCACAAACGCTTCTTCAATTCATCGAAGGCTTGTTGTTGGGATAGGCCCCACACAAATTTTTCCTTACCTCCACCCCTGGTTACTTGGTTGAGGGCTCATGCGATATGAGAGAATCCCAGTACGAACCTACGATAGAAATTGACGAGGCTCGAGAATCTCTGAAGTTCAGTGAGTGTGGTTGGGGCTATACAATCACCAATGATCTAGATATTGGTTGCATCCACATGCACACCATGTTGATCAATGATGTAGCCTAAGTAATGGACCTTGTCCATGCCGAAGGAGCATTTTTCCAAGATTGCATACATTTTGTGTTGTTGCAGGGTGTGCAAAACCTGTTGAATATGCTACAAGTGTTCCTCTCAAATCTTGTTGTAGATGAGGATGTCATCCAGATACACCACTACAAAAGTATTGGTGAAAGGTCGTAGGATATCGTCCATCGTCCTCATAAAATTTGTTGGAGCATTTGTCAAGCCAGAGGTCATGACCAGCCATTCAAAAAGACATTCTTTTGACTTAAAGGCAGTCTTCCTTACATCTATATGTTCTATTGGGACTTAGTAGTAGCCAGCCTTTAGATCAATTTTACTAAAGTATTTGGCCCCTAGGAGATGATCAAAGAGATCATTGAGTTAGGGAATCGGGTATTGGTTTTGGAATGCAGATTCGTCGGGTCTCATCTTTCTTCTGCACCATCACGATTGGGCTCCCACAAGGCGATGATCTGGGATGGATGTGCCCCTTGTGGAGAAATTCTTAGATCTGCCTCTTGATCTCCTCGTTTTCTAATAGAGAGCGATAGTAGATTGTCCCATTAGGTAGCGGTGTGCCTAGGGTCAGATCGATAGGATGCTTGACCTGGTAGTGCAGAGGTACCCCAGTAGGAGAGGAGAATATAATTGAGTATTCTTCCACGACCTTATCCACTTACTTATGTTGTGTGGAGAGATCAGTCACGGAGGCTCTGGATGTGGCTGTGATCTTTCACTTACTCTGAGAGTGAATCACAAAGAAGACAAATTTCCCGGTCTGAGAGATGACCTTCCTGCATTTATTGGAAGAGATCAAGGAAATAGCACTAGGAGGAACTGCCTCGGGTATCCTGTACAATTTCCTGTTCAAAGTAATAATAACACTACGAGACCTAGACTCATATACAGCATGATGTTTCCATAAACAAGGTTGGCCCAAAAGAACATTACAAACTTCGAGAGGACCAACATCACACAATACCTCTTCTTTGAAGGGTTTGATGTCGTAATACAGTCGACATTGTTCGTTAATACGGAGATCGCTTCCTTGGAAGATCCATCCAATGGTGTAGGGTTGTGGGTGCAGCGTTATCAGCAGGGTCAGCAGCTTGATGACCTCTACTGAGATGAGTTTCTTCTGGCTACTGCTATCAAAGATGAAGTGAAGCGGGGTGCCTTGTACCCACATCTGTGAATGGAAGAGGCGCTCTCCTTCTTCTGGCTCGTCTGGTTCACCAGGCTGGAGCTTGGTGGTAGCAACGGTGGAACTGGGTTCTGCATCAATGATCTGTCTTCCCCTTTCTGGTTCTGACTTGGAGTCAGAACCCACATCTAATTCAGAGGCTTTCACTTCGGCCACCAATGACTGCTTTGAGAGGCATTCAATAGTGTCATGCCAAGGGCTCTTATGGAAGTCGCACCACTTCCCGGTATCTTTCTTTGTCTTTCCGGTGTCCTTCTTTGCTTGAGGCTTGGACTGGATGTCCTGATATTGTCCATCTTTACTCTACCCTTTTTTATGTGGGTTGGGGCCACCCTTTCTTGGATTTTGTTGTGAGGGGTTCCCAGGCCCAAATTGTCGTGTCTTTTGTTTAAGATTTTGCTCAATTTTGACGGAATATCGGTAAGTCGTGCCCAAGGACGAGATGTCCAGAAATTCCATTTTGATTTGGATGTATCTATGCAGAGCATTGTGATACTTGAGCACCAGATGTCACTCTAAATATTTGATACCCGGCTTGGTGCACAAGGTATGGAAGATATTTGTGAACTCTAGCATTGCTTGGTCTCTTTCTTGCCATAGTGTGGTCCATTTGGTATACAAGTCATCATAACTTCCGGAAGGGTAGTATTGTTCCTTAATAGCATCCCTGAAGGATTCCCAGGTGGTTGTGACTATAAATAATGAGGGTTCCTCTGTTTCCTTTTTCTCACAGAAATTTTCCCACCAATATTTGACATGGGGAGCGGCTTTGAGGAGCCCAAAAGTAATCTTTTCTCTATTCGAAAAGTTATGGACAGAAAAAATACCCTTCTAGTAGATTCAACCACTTGTCCACAACATTTTCATCTATCTGACCTTCAAATATAGGAATATTGAAGTTGATTTGTACCTTGAAGGGGGTGGCGCCTCTGCTCAAGGAAGATGTGTCGCCTATTGGTAGTCGTTGAAGGATTTGCGTGAAACTATCCATCATCTCGTTCCTCTGTTGCGTGAGGGATTCCTCAAGTAACATTTTGAAAGGATCTATTGTCTTATCATTTTTCTTTTCTCCTATCATGAGAGTTCGCTTGGGTGTGCAAGAGCTTTTTTCCTCAAGATAAACAAGCTCGAGACCCAATTCTTTGTACCCTGACCTCGTTGGGGACATGCATTAAGAAGACAAGGAGAAGACCACTCTGATACCATTGATCTAGATTTTATGAGAAGAACAAAATGAATACATATTATTAAAATATGCTTAACACAAAATAACAGAGATACAATAAAACTAGTTTTCTATTCAATAAGGAAATAAGTTGAAACTGTAAAATGCAGTGGGAAACAAGCTTGTTGGAATGGTGGTGTCTTATCTCTGAGAAGAGATGTGATGGTTGTGCTCATTAGCAAGAAGATGGTTACAATGAGTCTCTAAAGGCATTTTACAATAAATAGGAATGTCAAAAACCATAGACATCCAAAAACCTAACCCTAGGAGATGAAGCGCCAAAAGTCATGTGGGCCCTGTTTGGGTAAGTTAGTACATCAACTTCCCGGAGTCGTAACTTTTGCATACGATATCCATTTTAGGTGCACAATATCTCATTGGAAAGGTCTAACCAAGAAAAACAATTTTCGATAGGCCCAAGTCAATGCTTTTGGCAATCACCTGGGCCCCTAATCCCCAAAAAATGTTGTTTAGGGCCTCAAAACGGCCTCGGAAGTTTGGAACCCAAAAAAATACCAAGGTGGAAAACTGTTTTTCGAGCTAGTGGAGTAGGTGGGTGGCCACCGATATCCACCTGGATCACGCGTATACTCTATCTCTCTTATCATCTGTACTTTTCACACTTCAAAGTGTACCCTTCGCATGAGTTTGTTGCGCAAATCTTCAGCCTGATTCCAAACTTCTCGTCGCCATGGATTTATCGTCCTCTGCCATGATTCCATTCCTTTCCCATTCAAGTATAAACACTGGTCACCCTGCATGCTTCTCCTTTACCTTCCAAATTTGTGCGTTTTCTGTGGTTTTTTATGCAAGTCCTAGAGTGTTTCGTTGTGGGAAGGTTGATTTCCATCGTTTGTATTGTGAGTTTGTTCATTCAAGTCGTCATGTCTCCTTTGTTTTCAGTCATTGTTTAAATACTATTGCAGTTTGTCGAGAGCTAGTGTGTTGGATGATATTTATTCTTGCAATCAACCTCTCTTCTTTGGAGTTTCTTCCTATTGCACTAAATTCCTTTACGTGCCTAAATTCTTTGTCTTTCGACAAGTCTCCCAGTGCCTTGCCACCACGTTGAAATTTTTCATCGCGCTTCCCTACTACGATGATTCTACTGTTGATGTTTTTCACTGCGTTGATCTCCTACTGAGCCAAAATTTTCCATCGCGCCTTGTGGCCGTGCAGTGGACTCCTAGGGTTGATTTTTCTTGACACACAAATTTTTTGTCCCTGTCTTTCCAAATAGGTCTCTGCGAAGTATATCATTCTCATTTGCCACAAGGAGAGGGTGTTACCGTTCATCACTGCGCGTGTGAAACAAATACACATTGGCATCATGACAACATCCCAAAGCATAAGAAAGAAGGCGCGAAGTCGTAGGGCCATGAGGTCTGAACCTCAATACATGGTATTAATCAACGAATATCTGAAGATCAGGGCATATTTTGAATAGGTCGTATGTACGCACTTTTGTGAAAATATCAAAGGATACAATGCGAAGTTGGTTGAACATTTCACTCTCAAGTTTAACGGGATTCGTGCGACCATTGCGGGAATCACCTTCCGAGTGACAGAGGAAACTTTTTCAGCTGTGACAAAGATCCCTCCGCGCGGTGAAAAGTGGTTTAAAATCATGCCTTTAGACATTTTGTGCTATGAAGACTTCATCAAGCCAAACTTCCTAAATGGGAAAATCGGAGTAGGCATTCTAAGTCAGTACCTTCGGGAGCCTTTCTAAAAACTCTTAAAGGTGATTAGAAGGTATTTCACCTGTGAAGGAAGGTTTGACAGAGTATACCCATATCACATCAGGTTGTTGATGCACTTCACAGGGAAAAAACCTTTGAACCTACCTTTGTTCTTGCATCGAAGCCTAGAAAATATGGCAGATAGCATCCAAGACAAAGCTGGCCAACTGAGAAAAAATTTACTCCATTTGTCATTGATCAAGTTGTTGGTAGTCGAAGAATTGAGATGGCTGGAAAAAAACTGGGATTCATTTCTAATTTCAGCTGACATCCCTAGGGACCCCAAAGGAGACTTTCCTATATCCGCGAGGGAAACAACATTCCACAACGCAGGGGAAAGAATGGAAGAGGCCACAGGAAAAGGAAAGGAAATAGAATATTTTTCATCCCACCATCCAACACCCTGGAAAAGAGGTAGGCCAAGGTTGATCAAGAAGCCCGAGGAGACCCAAGCTCCTAGGGAACCACACACCCAGTCTGTTGTCGAAAGGTTACTCATGCGCGATGTTCGACTAGAACCTGTTGAAGGTTCAAGCAAGGGAATTGGTGAAAGACGGAGAAGATCAGGCGATGAAAACGTGGAGGGTTAGGAGTCGTCACAGTAACTAAAGCAAGCACAACTCGTTATTGTCGAATTGTATCAGGAAAACAGAGAATTAAGAAGACAATTGGCAGAAAGGATCGTTGAAATGACAGTGTCGCAGAGCCGAGTAGGGAATGCAAATTGGCTCAAAATATAACTCATAGAGGCACAAGACGTAATAATTCAGCTGCGGGAGGAACAAAGGGTGTCAGAGGAAAGAATCACAGAGCACTTCAAGGAATGTAGACCGACCATAGATAACACCCGTGCGGCTCTCGCCAGTGCTAAAGCAAAGATGAAAGGAAATGTAGTCTTGTCGAGACAAGTGAAGAATATGAACAGACAGAACTGGTCTCTTAGGAAAACACTTAGAGTTTTAAGGTTTCAGGTGAGGCCAGAGGCATGATTGACACAACCCCATTTTGTCTTTTTGAGCATGGCACGTAATCTTTCTTCCCACGTGTCCTATTTCCTACCGGTAACAAAGAAGTCTTACGCGGCACCTGCACGATGAATATTCGTCGTGCAGATGCTTTAAACTTACCTATTGAGGAGGACACGTGTAAGAGAAATGCATGCCAGTTTTGGAGGATATGTGTGACCTCCCAACTGTCGTTGCCACCTGGAGTTGCACGAGCGACCACAAATGGAAATCCGCTACACCAACTCGCAATGTGCATGCTACAACCAATGACCGCGTAGCAACAACTAGAGCATGTTACACAAGGTGGCATAGTTTCTGACAATGGCTCAATCACTTGGGCACCCCATAAAAGAAAACGTCGATGCATCACAACCTGAAGATCGAATCTTACTCATGATTGAATTATTATGATGAAGACGTCAGTTATGTTATGATTGGGTACAGCCAGGTTTCCAATTATAGTAAACTCTATTCGAAAGGTCATCTGGGAGGAAGTTACTGAAACCGAAATTCTAGGAGAAGTAGTTTGAGGCATGGAATCCCGAGAGGGCGTGGTTTTTCTATATATTTTATCTTTGCAATGTAAGTCAGGTTGGAAAAGTAATGTACATAGAGGACTCTTGAATGTAATCTTTGAATTTGAATAGAAATAACAATGCAAAAGTCCCGAAGCTTTGACAAAAAGATTCTAATGGTGGTGGTTTGATGTATTGTGATCCTATCTATGTATGTACTTCTTGTTTTCTGTAAATTCATATTTGTTCTCTTTGTTTAAATTGGAACATCTGACAAGTTTAAAATTCATTGTGCGGTGCTTTAGACTCAGCGATTTAGACTCTATATTGTATTCTAAGTAAGTTAGAATTCATCTTTAATGGTGCTCTGATTTGCTTTATGTACTCTTTTCTTCTGCCACACACGACGACATTTGAACTAAAAGACCATTGCCTTCTTAGCATTTATCCTCTTGAAGTTTCATTTACCAGTCATTGATTTCTCTCGCTTTCAGGAGGTTGACTCCATAGCCCAAAGTCTTGTATTTTCTTGCCAGCGAAACCAGAAACATTTCCCAAACACATAAATCTCGCCGACAATTCAAAGTCATTATCTAACAGAGACTAGGTCTCAGAAAGAGCCCTCTCTAGATTGGAAAGGCTAGTTTCAAGTCTTAAAGTTGGTTTGTAGGTTACCTATGTCATTTGTTTTCTCAGCCAAAAAAATTTACAGAGTGTTAACACCTCGTAGACGTATGGACACAACCAAACAGATAAATATTTCTTTACAACAAAAAAAGAATAAGTCCTTCAATGATGTAGTGGAAGAAGAGTTGGATGGGCATGCCCGTATATTAAACTTTGTGGAAACTAGTAATAACAATGAGTACACAGTTGAGTCAATTTTTTTGTATGCATTGATTTTCAAGACATTTTAACAGTAGATGGTATTTATTTGTGTTATCAATTGTATATTGATTCTCCATTGTTATTGATATGCCTAGCTTGATCAACAAAATTCCCCAGAGAGATCACCACATAGTTTTGTTGTTGAATATAGATCCACTAACTTGGATATCCAACCAGCATCAAGTTGTCAACCATTATGACGCTCACCTAGATTTCAAGGGATTTTTGGGGAAGTGATTTTTTTTTTCCATACAACCTATTTCATAAAAACATTAACATATTAATTATTATATTCTACTAGGATGACAAGGTGAAAAATAAATATTCTATTTTTCTAGATTTTCTTTTGTGATTTGTCATTCATTATATAGATTTAATTTTTTTAATCTATACATAATTTCTTCTTTATGGTGCAGGTGTATTTTTCAGAACCATTACGATCATTAGAAACCCCAAAATATGGTCAAAAAATTGAAAAGAATGTAAATGAAACAGATCAACTGCTACAACCATCTTCATATTCAATGTGGCAACGCAAAGTAAGTTTGTATGTATTTGTAATTTTATATAATCATTAGCAAAATTTTACATTTAATTTGGTTTGAGTGGCATACTTATATATTTTTATAATTTTATGTTTAGAATAAAGCATATACATCTCCCAAATCTCCTTTGCACACAAATGATGGTGGACATGATGGTGAAAATGCAACACCTTTTTTTCATAAATCCACCGTAAATCACATTATCTTCAACCATTACAACATTCACCTCCACTTGAATAAAAATTAGGAGAGGTAAGTTCTATACCCTATACCCATATTTTCATTATATCAATATCAATTTCGATATTTATTGATAGTGTTGTAACTTTTACAGAAGACAAAAAAAGTAAATGATTCTGCTATGGTTAAAAGGACAAGAATCACACCAAAGGACTCGAAAGCACGTGGGTTCAAGTCTCTCGAACAATACATAGAACATATATGTTCAACTAGTATTTCTCTCACGAAACCCACTAGGTTTGCTACTTTGAAGTCTAAACAATGCACCAAGTTTAAGCAACTTGGGCTACAAATTTATAGCTTTGATCAGTATTTTGTATAAATAGGGGCTACATACAAAGATATGAAAATATTTCAGCCTACAAGGAATTAGTTTTTACATAGTTTCAATAAATGAACTTTCTAGTATTTTGTTTTATGTTTTGAATCTCAATTTTTTTGACACATAAAGCACAGCAAAAAATTTGGTTTTATGGAAGTCACTTTTATTTAAATATATAAAGTATTGTAAACTAGCCTCTCCAATATAAGAAGGAGTTCCATTTTTTACAAGCATTTTATGTGCCTTACTTTATATATTCCAATATCTACAAGAAATTAATATGTGTTTATTACTAATTGTGGAATATGGTAATATAAAGAACTATATTCTAAATATACATGTTTAAACATAAATGCTTCAATATTATGGAAAAACTAAATGAATAAAACATGTCTTTTTATTTTGGGCATGTAATCCAATTTTAATTTAAATATTTATAAAATATAATATAATAAAACAAATATTTCATGTGGAGTTTCATATTTTTCACATACTTTATGTGCCCTATTTTATATAGTCTAATTTCAAAAGGAAATTAATGTATCTTTATTGGTAATTGTGGAATATAATAATGTAGATAACTTATATTCTAAGTATACAGGTTTAAGCATAGATGCTTTGAGATTATGGAAAACAAAATGAACAGAAAAGTAGGTTTTTGCTCTTTTCAATCAATGCAATACCTTGATTGCACTTTTTAAGTATAAAGTGATTGGATGAGCATGTTTAGAATTTGTTGACAAAATCTTAATTACGGCATATATCCATTATACTTTATAATTAATTTTGTATATTCTTTATTATACTCTTTTAAAATTTATATTTTAGTGTTAGATACTGAATATTTTGATAGTTTTATAATCATTAATAAAAAATTAAAATATATTGATATCAATATATACAATATTATAATTTTTCAATAAAAACCATTTTAAAAAGTGAAATTGTTTTTAAAAAATTAAAGATAAAATATTCTTGATAAATTTTAAAATCAAAATATATTTTATACTCTCACGCCTTCCCTGCTACATCAAACATTACAAACAACTTTATAAATTCGTAATAACATAAAACATTGTCATAATCATGTACACTAGTTTCGTGTTATGTCATATATATAAAAATAAAAAGATTTGATTATAAGAAAAGTGAGAGAAAGAACATATTCTCACACTCTATATATATATATATATATATATATAATTTATTATTTTTTCAAGATTTTTTTTGTAAAATTTAAAATTGACAAATGAAAGAAAGTTTGTTACAAGATTAAAAAATTTAAAATTTTGGATTTTGTTTTTTATATGAATTACTAAAGCACATGAAATTTACCATTTCTTCCAAACATACAAAGAGCAAATCAATAATTTTTTATAGAATAATAAACCAGGATCACAACAAAACCATGCTAAGCAAACCATGATAAAGAAATAATGAATGCATTCAAACCATAAACTTAAACTAGGGTTAAGCTAATTTTAACTCAAGAAACTTTTGATTGGCTACTATAAGGAGTAGATGGACTATTTATTTTAAATAATAACAAAACGTCGAACAATGATCAACATCTGTAAATGTGCATATACAAAAAGTTACCGTCTATAAATGTGCATTTATGGAAGTGACTTCCGTAAATGCGCATTTACGAAAGTTGGATTCAATATATGCGTATATACAAAAACCAACTTCTGTATATGTGCATTTATGGAAGCAACTTTCGTATATGTTCATTTACAGAAGTTGTCTTCTGCATATGTGTGCTTCCGTATATGCATGCTTATTGAATCCAACTTCCATAAATGCGCATTTACAGAAGTTGGATTTAGTATATGCACATATACTGAAGCGCGCATATGCGGAAGCCAACTTTTGTATATGCACATTTATGGAAGCAACTTTCGTATATGTGCATTTACATAAGTTGGATTTCGCATATGCATACTTCCGTATATGCACAGATATTGAATCCAACTTCCATAAATGTGCATTTATGGAAGTTGAATTCAATATTTGCGCTTATACAGAAGCATGCATATGTAGAATCCAACTTTCATGAATGCGCATATACAAAAGTTGCTTCCATAAATGTGCATTTACGGAAGTAGGCTTTCGCATATGTGTGCTTCTGTATATGCACAGATATTGAATCCAACTTTCGTAAATGCGCATTTACAGAAATTGCTAGCTTCTGTAAATGCGCATTTACGGAAGTTGGCTTCTCCTCGTGACATTGATAAGAAAGCTTATTGTAAAATTGAATGTTAATGTTATTGCTTAAAGAGAGACTTGAATCGTAATATGTCAAGAGGTTCAATATAAAGCAATGTGATATAGTGGTAATTTAAAAGTAAAATGTCAATTTCCATTAACTGAATATTAGTTGTGAGATTTGAATAAAAATATATGTTATGTTTGACTTTGGTATGGAAGTTTA
>ML798593.1:290967-305446 GCA_009831015.1 Picea engelmannii | reverse complement strand
GTTGATCATTGTTCGACGTTTTGTTATTATTTAAAATAAATAGTCCATCTACTCCTTATAGTAGCCAATCAAAAGTTTCTTGAGTTAAAATTAGCTTAACCCTAGTTTAAGTTTATGGTTTGAATGCATTCATTATTTCTTTATCATGGTTTGCTTAGCATGGTTTTGTTGTGATCCTGGTTTATTATTCTATAAAAAATTATTGATTTGCTCTTTGTATGTTTGGAAGAAATGGTAAATTTCATGTGCTTTAGTAATTCATATAAAAAACAAAATCCAAAATTTTAAATTTTTTAATCTTGTAACAAACTTTCTTTCATTTGTCAATTTTAAATTTTACAAAAAAAATCTTGAAAAAATAATAAATTATATATATATATATATATATATATAGAGTGTGAGAATATGTTCTTTCTCTCACTTTTCTTATAATCAAATCTTTTTATTTTTATATATATGACATAACACGAAACTAGTGTACATGATTATGACAATGTTTTATGTTATTACGAATTTATAAAGTTGTTTGTAATGTTTGATGTAGCAGGGAAGGCGTGAGAGTATAAAATATATTTTGATTTTAAAATTTATCAAGAATATTTTATCTTTAATTTTTTAAAAACAATTTCACTTTTTAAAATGGTTTTTATTGAAAAATTATAATATTGTATATATTGATATCAATATATTTTAATTTTTTATTAATGATTATAAAACTATCAAAATATTCAGTATCTAACACTAAAATATAAATTTTAAAAGAGTATAATAAAGAATATACAAAATTAATTATAAAGTATAATGGATATATGCCGTAATTAAGATTTTGTCAACAAATTCTAAACATGCTCATCCAATCACTTTATACTTAAAAAGTGCAATCAAGGTATTGCATTGATTGAAAAGAGCAAAAACCTACTTTTCTGTTCATTTTGTTTTCCATAATCTCAAAGCATCTATGCTTAAACCTGTATACTTAGAATATAAGTTATCTACATTATTATATTCCACAATTACCAATAAAGATACATTAATTTCCTTTTGAAATTAGACTATATAAAATAGGGCACATAAAGTATGTGAAAAATATGAAACTCCACATGAAATATTTGTTTTATTATATTATATTTTATAAATATTTAAATTAAAATTGGATTACATGCCCAAAATAAAAAGACATGTTTTATTCATTTAGTTTTTCCATAATATTGAAGCATTTATGTTTAAACATGTATATTTAGAATATAGTTCTTTATATTACCATATTCCACAATTAGTAATAAACACATATTAATTTCTTGTAGATATTGGAATATATAAAGTAAGGCACATAAAATGCTTGTAAAAAATGGAACTCCTTCTTATATTGGAGAGGCTAGTTTACAATACTTTATATATTTAAATAAAAGTGACTTCCATAAAACCAAATTTTTTGCTGTGCTTTATGTGTCAAAAAAATTGAGATTCAAAACATAAAACAAAATACTAGAAAGTTCATTTATTGAAACTATGTAAAAACTAATTCCTTGTAGGCTGAAATATTTTCATATCTTTGTATGTAGCCCCTATTTATACAAAATACTGATCAAAGCTATAAATTTGTAGCCCAAGTTGCTTAAACTTGGTGCATTGTTTAGACTTCAAAGTAGCAAACCTAGTGGGTTTCGTGAGAGAAATACTAGTTGAACATATATGTTCTATGTATTGTTCGAGAGACTTGAACCCACGTGCTTTCGAGTCCTTTGGTGTGATTCTTGTCCTTTTAACCATAGCAGAATCATTTACTTTTTTTGTCTTCTGTAAAAGTTACAACACTATCAATAAATATCGAAATTGATATTGATATAATGAAAATATGGGTATAGGGTATAGAACTTACCTCTCCTAATTTTTATTCAAGTGGAGGTGAATGTTGTAATGGTTGAAGATAATGTGATTTACGGTGGATTTATGAAAAAAAGGTGTTGCATTTTCACCATCATGTCCACCATCATTTGTGTGCAAAGGAGATTTGGGAGATGTATATGCTTTATTCTAAACATAAAATTATAAAAATATATAAGTATGCCACTCAAACCAAATTAAATGTAAAATTTTGCTAATGATTATATAAAATTACAAATACATACAAACTTACTTTGCGTTGCCACATTGAATATGAAGATGGTTGTAGCAGTTGATCTGTTTCATTTACATTCTTTTCAATTTTTTGACCATATTTTGGGGTTTCTAATGATCGTAATGGTTCTGAAAAATACACCTGCACCATAAAGAAGAAATTATGTATAGATTAAAAAAATTAAATCTATATAATGAATGACAAATCACAAAAGAAAATCTAGAAAAATAGAATATTTATTTTTCACCTTGTCATCCTAGTAGAATATAATAATTAATATGTTAATGTTTTTATGAAATAGGTTGTATGGAAAAAAAAAATCACTTCCCCAAAAATCCCTTGAAATCTAGGTGAGCGTCATAATGGTTGACAACTTGATGCTGGTTGGATATCCAAGTTAGTGGATCTATATTCAACAACAAAACTATGTGGTGATCTCTCTGGGGAATTTTGTTGATCAAGCTAGGCATATCAATAACAATGGAGAATCAATATACAATTGATAACACAAATAAATACCATCTACTGTTAAAATGTCTTGAAAATCAATGCATACAAAAAAATTGACTCAACTGTGTACTCATTGTTATTACTAGTTTCCACAAAGTTTAATATACGGGCATGCCCATCCAACTCTTCTTCCACTACATCATTGAAGGACTTATTCTTTTTTTGTTGTAAAGAAATATTTATCTGTTTGGTTGTGTCCATACGTCTACGAGGTGTTAACACTCTGTAAATTTTTTTGGCTGAGAAAACAAATGACATAGGTAACCTACAAACCAACTTTAAGACTTGAAACTAGCCTTTCCAATCTAGAGAGGGCTCTTTCTGAGACCTAGTCTCTGTTAGATAATGACTTTGAATTGTCGGCGAGATTTATGTGTTTGGGAAATGTTTCTGGTTTCGCTGGCAAGAAAATACAAGACTTTGGGCTATGGAGTCAACCTCCTGAAAGCGAGAGAAATCAATGACTGGTAAATGAAACTTCAAGAGGATAAATGCTAAGAAGGCAATGGTCTTTTAGTTCAAATGTCGTCGTGTGTGGCAGAAGAAAAGAGTACATAAAGCAAATCAGAGCACCATTAAAGATGAATTCTAACTTACTTAGAATACAATATAGAGTCTAAATCGCTGAGTCTAAAGCACCGCACAATGAATTTTAAACTTGTCAGATGTTCCAATTTAAACAAAGAGAACAAATATGAATTTACAGAAAACAAGAAGTACATACATAGATAGGATCACAATACATCAAACCACCACCATTAGAATCTTTTTGTCAAAGCTTCGGGACTTTTGCATTGTTATTTCTATTCAAATTCAAAGATTACATTCAAGAGTCCTCTATGTACATTACTTTTCCAACCTGACTTACATTGCAAAGATAAAATATATAGAAAAACCACGCCCTCTCGGGATTCCATGCCTCAAACTACTTCTCCTAGAATTTCGGTTTCAGTAACTTCCTCCCAGATGACCTTTCGAATAGAGTTTACTATAATTGGAAACCTGGCTGTACCCAATCATAACATAACTGACGTCTTCATCATAATAATTCAATCATGAGTAAGATTCGATCTTCAGGTTGTGATGCATCGACGTTTTCTTTTATGGGGTGCCCAAGTGATTGAGCCATTGTCAGAAACTATGCCACCTTGTGTAACATGCTCTAGTTGTTGCTACGCGGTCATTGGTTGTAGCATGCACATTGCGAGTTGGTGTAGCGGATTTCCATTTGTGGTCGCTCGTGCAACTCCAGGTGGCAACGACAGTTGGGAGGTCACACATATCCTCCAAAACTGGCATGCATTTCTCTTACACGTGTCCTCCTCAATAGGTAAGTTTAAAGCATCTGCACGACGAATATTCATCGTGCAGGTGCCGCGTAAGACTTCTTTGTTACCGGTAGGAAATAGGACACGTGGGAAGAAAGATTACGTGCCATGCTCAAAAAGACAAAATGGGGTTGTGTCAATCATGCCTCTGGCCTCACCTGAAACCTTAAAACTCTAAGTGTTTTCCTAAGAGACCAGTTCTGTCTGTTCATATTCTTCACTTATCTCAACAAGACTACATTTCCTTTCATCTTTGCTTTAGCACTGGCGAGAGCCGCACGGGCGTTATCTATGGTCGTTCTACATTCCTTGAAGTGCTCTGCGATTATTTCCTCTGACACCCTTTGTTCCTCCCTCAGCTGAATTATTACGTCTTGTGCCTCTATGAGTTATATTTTGAGCCAATTTGCATTCCCTACTCGGCTCTGCGACACTGTCATTTCAATGGTCCTTTCTGCCAATTGTCTTCTTAATTCTCTGTTTTCCTAATACAATTCGACAATAACGAGTTGTGCTTGCTTCAGCTACTGTGACGACTCCTGACCCTCCACGTTTTCATCGCCTGATCTTCTCCGTATTTCACCAATTCCCCTGCTTGAACCTTCAACAGGTTCTAGTCGAACATCGCACATGAGTAACCTTTCGACAACAGACTGGGTGCGTGGTTCCCTAAGAGCTTGGGTCTCCTCGGGCTTCTTGATCAACCTTGGCCTACCTCTTTTCCAGGGTGTTGGATGGTGGGATGAAAAATCTTCTATTTCCTTTCCTTTTCCCGTGGCCTCTTCCATTCTTTCCCCTGCGTTGTGGAACGTTGTTTCCCTCGCGGATATAGGAAAGTCTCCTTTGGGGTCCCTAGGGATGTCAGCTGAAATTAGAAATGAATCCCAGTTTTTTTCCAGCCATCTCAATTCTTCAACTACCAACAACTTGATCAATGACAAATGGAGTAAATTTTTTCTCAGTTGGTCAGCTTTGTCTTGGATGTTATCTGCCATATTTTCTAGGCTTCGATGCAAGAACAAAGGTAGGTTCAAAGGTTTTTTCCCTGTGAAGTGCATCAACAACTTGATGTGATATGGGTATACTCTGTCAAACCTTCCTTCACAGGTGAAATACCTTCTAATCACCTTTAAGGGTTTTTAGAAAGGCTCCCGAAGGTACTGACTTAGAACGCCTGCTCCGATTTTCCCATTTAGGAAGTTTGGCTTGATGAAGTCTTCATAGAACAAAATGTCTAAAGGCATGCCTTTAAACCACTTTTCACCGCGTGGAGGGATCTTTGTCGCAGCTGAAAAAGTTTCCTCTGTCACTTGGAAGGTGATTCCCGCAATGGTCGCACGAATCCCGTTAAACCTGAGAGTGAAATGTTCAACCAACTTCGCATTGTATCCTTTGATATTTTCACAAAAGTGTGTACATCCGACCTATTCAAAATATTCCCTGATCTTCGGATCTTCGTTGATTAATACCATGTATTGAGGTTCAGACCTCACGGCCCTGCGACTTCGCGCCTTCTTTCTTATGCTTTGGGATGTTGTCATGATGCCAATGTGTATTTGTTTCACACGCGCAGTGATGAACGGTAACACCCTCTCTTCGTGGAAAATGAGAATGATATACTTCGCAGAAACCTGTTTGGAAAGACAGGGACAAAAAATTTGCGCATCAAGAAAAATCAACCCTAGGAGTCCACTGCGCGGCCACAAGGCGCGATGGAAAATTTTGGCGCAGTAGGAGATCAACGCAGTGAAAAACATCAACAGTAGACTCATCACAGTAGGGAAGCACGATGAAAAATTTCAACGTGGTGGCAAGGCACTGGGAGACTTGTCGAGAGACAAAGAATTTAGGCACGGAAAGGAATTTAGTGCAATAGGAAGAAACTCCAAAGAAGAGAGGTTGACTGCAAGAATAAATATCATCCAACACACTAGCTCTCGACAAATTGCAATAGTATTTAAACAATGACTGAAAACAAAGGAGACATGACGACTTGAATGAATAGACTCACAATACAAACGATGGAAATCAACCTTCCCACAACGAAACACTCTAGGACTTGCATAAAAAACCACAGACAACGCACAAATTCGGAAGGTAAAGGAGAAGCATGCAGGGTGACCAGTGTTTATACTTGAATGGGAAAGGAATGGAATCATGGTAGAGGACGATAAATCCATGGCGACGAGAAGTTTGGAATCAGGCTGAAGATTTGCGCAACAAACTCATGCGAAGGGTACACTTTGAAGTGTGAAAAGTACAGATGATAAAAGAAATAGAGTATACACGTGATCCAGGTGGATATCGGTGGCCACCCACCTACTCCACTAGCTCGAAAAACAGTTTTCCACCTTGGCATTTTTTTGGGTTCCAAACTTCCGAGGCTGTTTTGAGGCCCTAAACAACATATTTTGGGGATTAGCGGCCCAGGTGATTGCCAAAAGCATTGACCTGGGCCTATCGAAAATTGTTTTTCTTGGTTAGACCTTTCCAATGAGATATTGTGCACCTAAAATGGAGATCGTATGCAAAAGTTACGACTCCGGGAAGTTGATGTACTAACTTACCCAAACAGGGCCCACATGACTTTTGGTGCTTCATCTCCTAGTGTTAGGTTTTTGGATGTCTAGGGTTTTTGACATTACTATTTATTGTAAAATGCCTTTAGAGCCTCATTGTAACCATATTCTTGCTAATGAGCACAACCGTCACATCTCTTCTCAGAGATAAGACGCCACCATTCCAACAAGCTTGTTTCCCACTGCATTTTACAGTTTCAACTTATTTCCTTATTGAATAGAAAACTAGTTTTATTGTATCTTTGTTATTTTGTGTTAAGCATATTTTAATAATATGTATTCATTTTGTTCTTCTAATAAAATCTAGATCAATGGTATCAGAGTGGTCTTCTCCTTGTCTTCTTAATGCATGTCCCCCATGAGGTCAGGGTACAAAGAATTGGGTCTCGAGCTTGTTTATCTTGAGGAAAAAAGCTCTCGCACACCCAAGAGAACTCTCATGGTAGGAGAAAAGAAAGATGATGAGACAATAGATCCTTTCAAAATGTTACTTGAGGAATCCCTCATGCAACAGAGGAACGAGATGATGGATAGTTTCACGTAAATCCTTCAACGACTACCAACAGGCGACACATCTTTCTTGAGCAGAGGCGCCACCCCCTTCAAGGTACAAATCAAATTAGATATTACTATATTTGAAGGTCAGATAGATGCAAATGTTGTGGACAAGTGGTTGAATCTACTAGAAGGGTATTTTTTCTGTCCATAACTTTTCGAATAGAGAAAAGATTACTTTTGGGCTCCTCAAAGTCGTTCCCCATGTCAAACATTGGTGGGAAAATTTCTGTGAGCAAAAGGAAACAGAGGAACCCTCATTATTTATAGTCACGATTCTATTAAGGAACAATACTACCCTTCCGGAAGTTATGATGACTTGTATACCAAATGGACCACACTATGGCAAGAAAGAGACCAAGCAGTGCCAGAGTTCACAAATATCTTCCATACCTTGTGCACCAAGATGGGTATCAAATATTTAGAGTGACATATGGTGCTCAAGTATCACGATACTCTGCATAGATACATCCAAATCAAAATGGAATTTCCGGACATCTCGTCCTTGGGCACGACTTACCGATATTCCGTCAAAATCGAGCAAAAGCTCAAACAAAAGACATGACAATTTGGGCCTGGGAACCCCTCATAGAAAAATCCAAGAAAGGGCGGCCCCAACCCACATAACAAAGGGTAGAGTAAAGATGGACAATATCAGGACATCTAGTCCAAGCCTCAAGCAAAGAAGGACACCGGAAAGACAAAGAAAGATACCGGGAAGTGGTGCGACTTCCATAAGAGCCCTTGGCATAACACTGTTGAATGCCTCTCAAAGCAGTCATTGGTGGCTGAAGTGAAAGCCTCTGAATTAGATGTGGGTTCTGACTCTGAGTCAGAACCAGAAAGGGGAAGATAGATCATTGATGCAGAACCCAGTTCCACCGTTGCTACCACCAAGCTCCAGCCTGGTGAACCAGACGAGCCAGAAGAAGGAGAGCGCCTCTTCCATTCACAGATGTGGGTACAAGGCACCCCGCTTCACTTCATCTTTGATAGCGGTAGCCAGAAGAAACTCATCTCAGTAGAGGTCATCAAGCTGTTGACCCTGCTGATAACGCTGCACCCACAACCCTACACCATTGGATGGATCTTCCAAGGAAGCGATCTCTGCATTAACGAACAATGTCGACTGTATTACGACATCAAACCCTTCAAAGACGAGGTATTGTGTGATGTTGGTCCTCTCAAAGTTTGTAATGTTCTTTTGGGCCAACCTTGTTTATGGAAACATCATGTTGTATATGAGTCTAGGCCTCGTAGTGTTATTATTACTTTGAACAGGAAATTGTACAGGATACCCGAGGCAGTTCCTCCTAGTGCTATTTCCTTTATCTCTTCCAATAAATGCAGGAAGGTCATCTCTCAGACCGGGAAATTTGTCTTCTTTGTGATTCACTCTCAGAGTAAGCGAAAGATCACAGCCACATCCAGAGCCTCCATGACCGATCTCTCCACACAACATAAGTAAGTGGATAAGGTCGTGGAAGAATACTCAATTATCTTCTCCTCTCCTACCGGGGTACCTCTGCACTACCAGGTCAAGCATCCTATCGATTTGACCCTAGGCACACCACTACCTAATGGGCGAATCTACTATCGCTCTCTATTAGAAAATGAGGAGATCAAGAGGCAGATCCAAGAATTTCTCCACAAGGGGCACATTCATCCCAGATCATCGCCTTGTGGGAGCCCAATCATGCTGGTGCATAAGAAAGATGAGACCTGATGACTCTGCATTGATTACCAGGCTCTGAATAAAATCACAGTCCAAAACCGATACCCGATTCCCTGACTCAATGATCTCTTTGATCATCTCCTAGGGGCCAAATACTTTAGTAAGATTGATCTAAAGTCTGGCTACTACTAAGTCCCAATAGAACATATAGATGTAAGGAAGACTGCCTTTAAGTCAAAACAATGTCTTTTTGAATGGCTGGTCATGCCCTTTGGCTTGACAAATGCTCCAACAAATTTTATGAGGACGATGGACGATATACTACAACCTTTCACCAATACTTTTGTAGTGGTGTATCTGGATGACATCCTCATCTACAACAAGATTTGGGAGGAACACTTGTAGCATATTCAACAGGTTTTGCACACCCTGCAACAACACAAACTATATGCAAACTTGGAAAAATGCTCCTTCGGCATGGACAAGGTCCATTACTTAGGCTACATCATTGATCAACATGGTGTGCATGTGGATCCAACCAATATCTAGATCATTGGTGATTGTCTAGCCCCAACCACACTCACTGAACTTCGGAGCTTCTCGAGCCTCGTCGATTTCTATCGCAGGTTCGTACTGGGATTCTCTCATATCGCATGAGCCCTCAACCAAGTAACCAGGGGTGGAGGTAAGGAAAAATTTGTGTGGGGCCTGTCCCAACAACAAGCCTTCGATGAATTGAAGAAGCATTTGTGCTCATCCCCGATACTTTCATTACCGGACCTGCAACATCCCTTTGAGATCGAAACAAATACTTCAAACTATGCTGTGGGCACCGTTCTCACTCAACATGTCCACCTCGTGGCATATCATAGTGAGACACTATCAGATGTTGTCTGTAATTACCCTACTTATGACAAAGAATGTACTCCATTGTGCAAGCCTACTGCCAGTGGAGACAGTCATCCACACTGATCACAAGCCACTACAATTCATGCAAACCCAAGGCAAATTGCAGAATGACCGCCATCAGAAGTGGTCAACATACTTACAACAGTTCCACCTCAACATCAAGTATAAAACAAAAATTACCAACCAAGTTGTTGACTGCCTCAGTCAACCTCCAATCGCGACACTCACAACAATGCTAGAATCTTGTGGTCACGAGACCTCTAGATGGCCCCACCTCTACGAGGAAGACCTTGAATTCTCCACCACCTACCAAATGTTGGGTGCCAACTCAGTGGTCGCTAATTTCCATCTTCAAGATGGGTTGTTGTGCCATCTGGTCCATCTCTGCATTCCATTAAGCGAGCGTGCGAAGCTAATTTGGGAATCTCACTACAGTCGGGTGGTAGGACACTTTGGCGTCAAAAAGACAGTGGCAGTGCTGCATAAACATTTCTACTAGTCGAAACTTCGACGGGATGTCAGAAAGTATATCAGGTCTTGTAGCACTTGCGCTATTTCCAAACCGACCATTGAGAAACATGGTCTGTACACCCCTCTGCCTACTCCTAACAGGCTGTGGGAATCCATCTCAATGGACTACATGTCGGGCCTCCCGTCCACCAAGAGGGGAAATGACTGTGTTTTTGTGGTTGTTGATCGCTTTTCCAAGATGGCGATTCAATCCACCTGCAAGAAGAACATCACAGCAGAAGCCAATGCCAAGATCTTATTTGACTGAGTATGGGTACATTTTGGGATCCCACAAACCATTATCTCATACCGTGACAATCGGTTCCTCAGCTCATTCTGGTCGAGCCTCTGGTCACTGTTGGATACCAAGCTCACCAAATCCACTGCCTTCCACCCCCAGATAGATGGCCAACCTGAGGTCGTCAATCATATGGTCGTACATATCTTGCACATGTACAATTCAAAACACCCCGCACATGGGATGAGAGTCTTCCCTATGTCCAACATAGCTACAACCGAGCCCTGCATAGCTCAACTGGCCACAACCCCTTTCAAGTGGGGTTGAGATTCCAACCATTGGGCCCCATGGATGTTTCACTACCCCTAGCGACCACCTCGAACGACTCATCCCTTGCTCCACCAGAAGCTAACAAAGCCACATGGTTCATTGAGTGGATCCAACACATCTGCCAACCGGTTCAGGATATTCTACAAAAGTCTAATTCCAAGTACAAACAACACCATGATCAACATCGGGTGCCACATAAGTTTCAGGTGGGCGACAAAGTTTGGTTGCATTTTCAGAAAGAATGCCTTATAGGGCCCCATTGGGAGCTTCGCCCACACTGTTATGTGCCCTACACCATCACCAAGGTTGTGCGTGACAATGCTTTTGAGCTCAACATTCCCCCCTTCCTTCGTCTACATCCAGTCTTCAACGTGGCTCTCCTTCGTCCATATTTCCCACCATTATTGGACACCTCAGAGATAACATAGCAGTTGACACTAATAGATCTCAACCCTGATTGCATGTAATAAGAATCCAATGATCAGATTGTGGACACACAGATCAAGGGCACTCGAAAGAAAAGGACCCATCTTTATCGAGTCGTCAAAGCAGGGCAACTCCTACACCAAGGCAAGTGGCTCACCCGAGGCCAAATTCAATCAAAATTTCCTCATCTGATGAGGGAACTCAACAAAATGGAGACCATTGCTTCCTAAAGAGGGAGGATTGATCCAGGTGGATATCGGTGGCCACCCACCTATTCCATTGGCTAGAAAAACATTTTTCCACCTTGGCAGTTTTTCGGGTTCCAAATTTTCGGGGCCGTTTTGAGGCCCTAAACGACATTTTTTGGGGATTTGGGGGTGATTGCAAAGGGCATTAACCTGGGCCAGTTGATTTTTTTTTCTTGGTTAGACCTTTCCAACAGGCTATCGTGCACATAAAACGAAGATCAAATGCAAAAGTTACGACCCCGGGAAGTTGATGTACTAACTTACCCAAACGAGGCCCACATGACTTTTGGCGCTTCATCTCCTAGGGTTAGGTTTTTGGATTTCTAGGGTTTTTGACATTCCTGTTTATTGTAGAAGGCCTTCAAAGCCTCATTGTAACCATCTTTTTGTGAATGAGCGCAACCGTCACATCTCTTCTCAGAGATAAGCCGCCACCATTCGAGCAAACTTGTTTTCCACTACATTTTACAGTTTCAACTTATTTCCTTATTGAATAGAAAACCAATTTTACTGTATCTCTGTTATTTTGTGTTAAGCATCTTTTAATAATTTGTATTCATTTCATTCTGCTCATAAAATCCAAATCAACGTGATATGAGCGCTATGATTTTTTACCTTTTTGACTTCATAATTAGGCGATGATAGTCGTTATATCCATCGACGTGACCTTTATCCAAACAACTTTCCTTGATAGGGTTAGATGACTCTACCAATCCATTACCCTGTGGGTAATAAGTTTCTACACACAACAATTTTTATATTTTATTAATGATCTGTGCATAATTACATATACAAAAATCAGGATCCTGGCCTTTAACACCTAGGCTCTCCAACCTAAATAACACATAAGCCCACCATCTTATCAACACTCGGCTCACCAGCCTACAAAACATGTTTAAAATTCATATTTACAACTGGGGTTCTACCGAGGGATATTACAATCCCCTCCCCTTAGAGTTATGTTGTAATCGCTGCAGAATTTGTCCATCTTTTTAGACTTGAACGTCGTTGCATTGTCAGTAATGATATTGACTAGTCAACCAAATCTAGACAAGATATTAGTCTCTAAGAACTAAATGATAACTTTCTCGGTAGCTTGCCTTGTGGGGACTGCTTCGATGCACTTGGTGAAGTAATCTGTGGCCATCAGTATCCATCTGTGTTGAGCTGAAGATGGCAGATGAATTTCTCTTATAAAATCCAAAACCCATTGCATAAATGGTGCTTCGATAGAGATAGGCTTTAAAGGTAGGGGTTGCAACTTTCTTTTCCCATCGAAGATCTGACATTCATGGCATCTAGAAACCTCCTTGTATACATCCAAAAAAATACTAGGCCAATAGAATCCTGCCCTCAAGATTTTGTGCGCAGTGGTCGTCCAATAATGATGCCCCCCGCAGTCTCCTTTGTGAAACTCCTTGATATCCTTTTCGGTATCTTCCTTCAGTAAAACATTCAGCAAGATCCCACCTGGATCCTTCCAATATAGAGAACTGTCTAGGATGCAAAACTTAGCTGCTTTCAAATTCAAAAATATGGCTTTAGTTTTTCTCAACCCTGGAGGAACTTGCAAATTCCTTAACACGTAAATAATATCAGCGTACCAAGGAGAATCGATGAACTTTTGAGATCCTGCGGGACCGTTTCTTCTTATGGATTCTCCAATAGATCATCAATGAAATTTATTACCAAAACATCACAATTCGACTGCGCCATTAACTTTGCGATCCCTTGACCCTTAATAAACTTTGTAGGCTTGATTTCGAGGTCATACTCCAACATCGTTGTAATCCATTTTCCCCTTCTCCCTTCAAGATCAAGCTGAGTCAAGAAATCCTTAACATAATTACTAGGAACATAAGCAATGATGTGAGAATGCAATATATAAGTTTTGAATTCCTTGAGGGCCTTCACCAAGGAATATGCTTGTTTTTCCATGATATCATACCTTAGAGGGGAGTTTCTCAATGTTCCGCTGAAATAAGCTATGGGCTTTTTGTTGATTAAGGTTGGTTGTCATTGATGTCAACCCTTGAAGAAAGCCCCACAACACAAAGGTTTGGGTAATGGACCCAATATTGTTTGATGTAAATGTGACTCGTTATTGTCTTGTCATGGTTGATAAGAAGTAAAGATGGATGAACTCCAAAGTGGTCCCCTTATGGTGAAAGCCCTCACGGGAAGATTCTTTGCGGAGTAAAAGAACCCATGCTTAATTGTGGAATAATGAGATGAAGGACAATAAATTTGTCAGGAAAACCATCCTAGATGGATAGTTCTTGTCATTCCATTTCCAGTGGTATGTGGAACGTCACATAACACCTCACAGTTAGAGAGTTATTACCATGTGAAGTTGGAGAACCCAAGTTTGGGTAATGGACCCAAGTTTGTTTGATGGATAACGATATGATTTTTGCTATATTTGAAGGTAATACTATTCCAAGTTTGTTTGATGGATAACGGTATGAGTTATGATATATTTTCAGATAATACTATTTTATATGGATAGTACATGTCATTCCATTTTTGATGGCATGTGGAACGTCACATAACTCTTCATGGTTTGAGAGTTATGGCCTTACGAAGTTGGAGGACCCTCATATGTCATCTAGAAGCCCCAAAAGGTCAAACTAGTCAAAGTGGTTTAAGAGATTTTAAAAGGTAAATAATAAAGTGAAGTAATGCGTGTATTATAATTCAAAGTTCCTCCATCTACAATCATTACTTGAAACGCCGGCGCTGGATATACAAAGCAATTGAGATCTTTGGCTAATTTATAGTGAATGAAATTATGAGTACTGCCAGAATCAATTAGGACTATTACCTTTTTCTTTTTGATGTATACTTTGATATTTAGGGTTTGAGGAGTGCTAATTCCATCCAATGCATTACACGATATCGTGGGAGTCAACTCTTTAGACGAAATTGCTTCAACGTTTTCATCTTGAGATGGTTCTTGTTCTTGTTCTTCTTCCTCTTCACAATCTATGTAGAATAATTTCTTCTCACCACACTTATGTCCCTTACTGTACTTGCTGTCACAATTAAAGCA
>ML798593.1:263620-289711 GCA_009831015.1 Picea engelmannii | reverse complement strand
TTCTCTGATATTTCTTCTCTGCAATGCCACAGGTCTGATCAAAATTGGATGTGCCAAGTGGAATTTACGGTAACTTCCCCACAACTTGCTGATTTTTGGCCTTTCCAGGAGATCTCACTTGTATAGTGTGCCCCGCACAAACTAATTGATATAAAATTATGAAACTCACACCCGAAATACTATAGACTGTCCACGATCCAATGCAACTAGTCCCACACAATTTGGATACTCTAGGAAGAAGTTATGATTGTTTTACCTGGAACACCTTCGTGAGACTAGTCAGATACCCTATCTTACACAGGGTGTATCTACAAATTTAAGATGACCCAGAATCTGAAATTTTTACCACAAATACCTTACTAATTTCTGTAAATATCCTCTGGATCTCAGGGTCTGAAATGTTACAGATTATTTTTTATAGCCGAGGCAGAGTATATTGTAGCAACAACATGTTGTACACAGGTTCTTTGAATGAAACAAAATTTGACAGATATACAGGTTGAGTATGATGAGCCCATTCCAATATATTGTGATAATACAAGTGCCATCAGTATCTCAAAAAACCTGGTGATGCACTCCAAGAGGAAGCACATTCCAATCAAGTATCACTTTCTACGGGAACAAGTTGCAGAAAATAACATTAGAGTTGAGTACGTGGGCACAAAAGAACAAGTGGCAGACATCTTTACAAAACCACTTTTACGGGAAGCCTTTGAATATCTTCGCCAAAGACTTGGAGTTATTTCTGCTCCAAAATGAATGATTTTTGAATGCTTATCCTATATGTCTTAGATGTACACGAGGAATCGCCATAAGAGGACAGTTCAGTCAGGGGGAGAAACCCTGGATGGAAAGATAACTTTGCCATTGATGACAAAGGGAGAGAGATTTATTTGATGCAGAGGACAGAGGCATTGTTACAGGGGGAGCAGATTTATCAGATGCAGAGGACAGAGGCGTGGTTCTAGGGGGAGCAGATTTATTAGATGTAGAGGAGAGAGGCAAATTTATCAGATACAGAGGACAAAGACATGGTTCCAGGGGGAGCATGAGTGATATGATTTCAGTATTGCATTAGAGTGTTTCCATCAATGCCAAAGGGGGAGATTGTTGATTAAGGTTGGTTGTCATTGATGTCAACCCTTGAAGAAAGCCTTGCAGCACAAAGGTTTGGGTAATGGGCCCAAGATTCTTTGATGTAAAGATGACTCATTATTTTTTTGTCATGGTTGATAAGAATTAAATATGGATGAACTCCAAAGTGGTCCCCTTATGGTGAAAGCCCTCACAGGAAGACGCTTTGTGATGCAAGAGCATCGCCAGCAGGAAGCGAGCGCGGAGGCGGAAGACAGTTGGGATGAGCGCCAACACATTTCAGCACGTTGCAAAAGTGTTTTGGAATGTTTTTGAAATATTAATGTAATAAGGCGTACCTTGCATTTATATTTTGGAGGATGTAAACATATCATGAGCGATTTTCTCTCATCTGTAGTAGGTAGAGGCATTTATGCATAGTTAATGAAAGTAGGTACATTTTAAATTCCAGATTAGACAATTTAGAGCGTAGGAGGGAAAACCGACTATAGACACCCTCACCTTTGTATCATTGTAACATTAACAATCAGAGAGATTTTGTATCATAGAGCATAGAGAAGAAGAAGAGAGTTGTAGCAGGAAGTTGTAGAGAAGAACCCATGTACAAAAGTTTGAATTAATGAAAAGAGCTTTGATTCAAATTCATGGTGTTATGATGCTTTCTGTGTATACATGTTGAATGATATGCTTATGGTTGTTTATTCTCTCTGTTATGCATTTGCTTTAATATTGTGTGAATGTATGATTTCATGTTGAATGTTTGAAGTCTAAGAGAGAGAGAGAATGAGTTTCAATTGTTTCTCTTCCTGAGTGAGAAGTTCCTGCAAGGAGTGCAGTGAAATCGTCTACAAGGAGTGCGTTGACAGAGGTTCAAAGTTTATCTCTGACAGCTCAGGAGAGATACCGTTGTTCTCATTCCCACGGAAGTGCAGGTGAGACACAGAAGCCATGCAAGGTGTGCCCAGGCTAGTTGAAAGTTTAGGATTCATCAACTAAGGGGCAAATTGAAGGATTGTTATTGCAGAAGAGTGCACAGAGTTGAGAGAATCAAATACCTAGAAGTATTTGAGGGATTTGCCGCAAGGAGTGTGCGTAGGAGTCTTCTTGAAGACTCGAGGTTGCAAAGAAAACTCAGGAGGGTTAGTGCCTTTGAAATACTTCAAAGGGAGGCAAAGCGAAGTTGCTTTGTAGGAAGTTGAGTTCCAGTGGAAGAACCTTGGTTTATTCCACAGAAGTTATCATGGAGAAAAGAGCGGTCGAAATTCTCTGTGGGGAATTTCTGAAATCACGAGGACCGGAGGATCCAAGGAAGTTGCAGGGTGGTTAGAGGCAGGCGAGCTTTCCACTCTAGGATCTAGAATCAACGTGGACCATTGATCGTTCTTTGCACAAGCCGTCAGATCATTTCGGCATTTCAGGGATCCTAACGACAAGGAGTCGAGCACAGTGAAACAAAAATCACGAAGTCGTGAGTTGCGATAAGAATCGGATTAGAGTTTCGGGATTTCGGCACTTTGGGTGTTAGGAGATAGAGGAGGCAGCGCTTTGGGAGTGAAAGTCCTGAAAACCCAAAAGCCGGGAAGAGTGACATGTGGCAGGAGTCCATGTCAGAGATAGGAAGTGGTTGAGTTGACAAGTGGCGTGTCCTTGTCAAAAAGGCGGAGTCAATCCTTGTTGACTATTTCGAGGTTCATAGGTTAGAGAGTTGGGAGCTTTGCATTTGGATTCGCGAAATCACGAAGTCCGAAATCTTGATGAAGTGAGAAGTTCATTGTGGGGACAGCCTTTGCTGAACGTGTCGGGATTCGACATTTCAGCATTTTCAAGGACAAGGGTTCGGGGTTCTTTGTTCCGAGATTCCCGAAATCGCGAAACGCGATAACAATTTCGGTGAATCAACATTTCGGGCTTCGACAGTTGAAGGGTCGAGAAACTTGGAAGGAGAAGTCGCGAAGTCGCGAAATCCGAAGTTCCAAAATCGCGAAAGGTGTGATCATATTGTTTGATCGGAAGATTTGAGTTAGTGCCTAGTGTTTGTTCAAGTGGGCTCAACCCATAAGGAATTGTGGATACACTGTTGTGTGTGAAGGGTATTCCCAAGAGGAAACCAATGAGTCAATCAGGCTTAAAGGGCAGATTAGAACGATCTTGTGCGGAGCTTGGACTTGAGGGTTTGGGGGTCTGCACCATTTGGTATCAGAGCCCAAAAAAAGTCTTTGCTTTCTGTAGCAGAGAAAAAAAAGAATATTTTTCAGCCATGCTTCCGAGAAGAAGAGATAGACCAATGCCCGATCCAGCAGTGGAAAGGGAAATGCGTGAACTACATGCCAGGCTTGATGCCATGGAGACAACATAGAGGTGCACAATAGACACTGGGGATATCAGTGAGGCTGACAGTGAGAATGAAACTGGACATGGAGAAGAAGTCGCAGTCGAAGATGCTATAGATGAACGCATGTTCAGGGTTGTTGCAAGGATAGGTTCCAGGGAAAAAATGGAGATTCCCATGTATGAGGGAAACCTAGACGTTGAAGAGATTCTAGATTGGATTAGAGCTCTGGATAAATATTTTGACTATGAGGATGTCGAGGAAGACAGGAAAGTCAAACATGCTGTCACTAGACTTAAAGGGCATGCAACATTATGGTGGGATGAACCGCAGGCTGACAGACGCTGCAAAGGAAAGCAGAAAATCAAGAGTTGGGATAGAATGGTTGCGAAGATGAAGGAAAAATTCATACCCAAGGATTATCAAATTACTCTGTTTCGGAGAATGTAGAACTTGAGACAGAAGTTGATGACAATGAAGGAGTACACTGAAGAATTCTACAAACTAAACATCAGAGCAGGTCATCGACAAAGCGATGAGAAGGTTGTCAGGTACATGAATGGTCTGAGATATGACATCCAAGATGAGATGAGCATGATGATCATTCAGACTGTAGAATATGCTTATTAGATGGCTCTGAAAGCTGAAGAAAAGCTGAGCCGAAAGCAAGGTCAAAGAGGCTGAGGCAGAAGTCAATCCAGAGGCAAGACAATTGCCCAAGATAGAACTCAGAGACCTCAAGAGGAGGGAAAGAAACCTCAAACTCAGCATGAGAGACGAGGAAGCTCATAGAGAGGACAATATGTTGATAAAAATACTTTTCCTCGAGCCAGAGGAAGAGGAAGAGGCCGAGGAGGCGAAGTGAAATGCTTTGTCTGTGGGAAAAACAAACATAAATCTTATGAGTGTCCAGATAGAAAGAAAGAAGGAGGTGAAACTCACATTGTCGAAGCACAAGGATGGAATGTTGAGGCAGAAGATGCTGAGGGTGGAAGATCACTGATGATGAGAAAAGTTCTCTTAATGCCAGAGAAGGAGGCGGAGAACCCAGTCCAAAGGAACAGACTTTTTTGAACTGCTTGCAAGACAAAAGATAGGGTATGCAAAGTCATCATGGACAATGGTAGCACAGACAATCTTATTTCTACAGAGATGGTAGAAAAGCTGGAGCTGGAGACTATTGAACATCCAAGCCCATACAGAGTTTTGTGGCTACAAAAAGGACATCAGGTAAATGTCACTAAACAATGTTTAGTTGAATTTAAAATAGGAGGATATAAGGATGAAATATTATGTGATGTCATTCCCATGGATGTTTGTCATCTATTGCTGGGTAGACCATGGCAATATGACAAAAATATAGTTCATGATGGGAGAAAGAACACATACACCCTGGAGAAGAATGGGAGAACTCACATGCTGTTGTCGATTAATGATAAAGAAGTGAAACCAGAAGTAAGAAACACTGTACTTCTCATGAGTGGGAAGGAACTTCTTAAGGAGGTTAAGAAGAAGGAAGACACACAATTTATTGTGGTCAGGAAGCCTAGAATTGTGTTGACCAGTACAAGAATGGATGATTTACCAGAGGAAATCCAGAAGTTGTTGGAAGAGTTTGCTGATATAGTAGTGGACGAACTACCTCGTTCGTTGCCACCAATCAGAAGTATAAGTCATCACATTAATCTTATACCTAGAGCCAGTTTACCAAACAAAGCAACGTACAGATTGACGTCACAGGAGAATGAACAAGTCAAGAGACAAGTCCAAGACTTAATGGACAAAGGGTTGGTTAGAGAGAGCTTGAGTCCATGCGTTGTTCCAACAGTGCTCAGTCCAAAGAAAGATGGAGGCTGGAGGATGTGTACAGACTCGAGGGCAATCAACAAGATTACCATCAGATATAGATTTTCATTTCCAAGGATGGATGACTTGATGGATTGCTTGAGTGGAGCAATTTTTTTTTCAAAGATTGATTTGAAAAGTGGGTATCATCAAATTCGTATGAGAGAAGGTGATGAATTGAAGACAACATTCAAGACGAATGAAGGGCTATATGAAAGGCTTGTTATTCCATTTGGATTAACAAATGCACCTAGTAATTTCATGAGATTGATGAATGAAGTCTTGAAGGATTTCATAGGAAAGTTCTTCATTGTATATCTGGACGATATACTAATTTTCAGTGAGACTGAAGCAGAACACTTGAAGCATTTAGCTACAGTGATGAGGAGATTGCAGTAAGAGAGGTTGTTGATAAACGTGAAGAAATAGTCATTTATGAGGACATAACTCATTTACTTGGGTTTTGTTATCTCTGCAAATGAGTTGAAAATGGATCCAGAGAAGGTGGATGCCATTAAGAATTGGCCATCACCGAAGAGTGTAATTGAAGTTCGAAGATTTCATGGATTGGCTAGTTTCTACAGAAAATTTATCAGAAATTTCAGTGGAATTAGCGCACCGATGATGGATATGGTGAAGAAAAGACACAAATATTTTCACTAGACAGAAGAAGCAGAGAAAAGTTTCAATCTGTTGAAAAAGAAGATTACTGAACAACCAATTTTGGTGTTGCCAGATTTCAGTAAGACAATTCAGGTCAAGTGTGACGCGAGTGGATATGCAATTGGAGCGGTCTTGAGCCAGGATGACAGGCTGATTACATACTTCAGCAAAAAACTGAATGAAGCGAAGGTTAAGTACTCCACATATGACAAAGAATTTTATGTTGTCATACAAGCGCTGAAGAAATGGAGGCATTATTTGGTTCCTAAAGAGTTTGTTTTGTACAACGATAATCACGCTTTACAATTTGTGACTCAACAAGATAAGTTAAAGAAGAAGCATGCAAAATGGGTTGAATACATGCATAATTTTACTTTTGTAATTAAGCATAATTCTGGGACTGCTAACAAAGTTGTTGATGCTTTGAGCAGGAAATGTTTGCTTATGCAGGAATTCAGAGTCAAAACATTGGGTTTTGATAACCTCAGGGACATGTACAGAGATGATCCAGATTTCAAAGAGGCGTATGAGGCATCTGAGAATCCAATTCTCAGGGACATAAGTCAATGGACTGAATATATGATCCAAGATGGATTATTATTCAGGGGCAATCAGTTATGTATTCCAAAATGCTCCATGAGGGAGAATCTGCTGAAAGAAAAACACAGTGGGGGATTGGTCAGACATTTTGGTCATGATAAGACGTTCTCAAAGTTGAATGGCTCATATTTTTGGCCAGGGATGAGGACAGATGTAAAAATATTTGTGGACAGATGTAGAATTTGTCAGCACACAAAAGGAAGAAAGCAGAACACAGGTTTATACCAGCCATTACCCATACCTGAGAGGCCGTGGGATGCAGTGAGTATGGATTTTATATTAGGGTTGCCAAGAACGGAAAGAGGGTTTGATTCAATCTTTGTGGTAGTAGATAGATTTTCAAATATGGCACATTTCATACCATGCCAAAAAATCAACGACGCAACTCATATTGCGAACTTGTTTTTCAAAGAAGTCATCAGACTTCACGGCTTGCCAAGGAGTATAGTTTCGGATCGAGACACGAAGTTCGTGGGACATTTCTGGAGGACTTTATGGAAGAAGATGGGGAAAATTTTGTCATTTATCTCAACTTATCATCCTCAGATGGATGGGAAAACAAAAGTTGTCAACCAGAGCTTGGGAAATTTGCTGAGAAGCCTAGTGACTGAACACTACAGTCAGTGGGATCACATTCTGCCACAGGCAGAATTTGTTTATAATGATTGGATCAATAGAAGCACGGGATAGAGTCCATTCCAAATTATATATGGAATGCAGCCAAGGGGATTTTCTGAATTGAAGGATTCAGAACAGAATGAAACTAGAAGTGCTAGTGCAGAGGATTTTGCAGAAGCAATGAAGGAACTTCACAGCCAAGTGAGGGAACGTTTGAAAAATTCGGGTCAAGAGTATAAGTGCAGAGCAGATCAACACAGGCGAGAACTTCATTTTGAAGTTGGTGATCTGATTCTTGCACATCTGAGGAAGGAGAGGTTCCCAAGGGGAACATATAACAAACTGAAAATGAAGAAGATTGGACCATGCAAGGTCTTGAAGAAATTTGGGGCAAACGCATATGAGATCGAATTACATGATGGGATCGGAATTTCACCGATATTCAACATCTCAGATTTGTACCCTTATAGAGCTGGAGAAGCAGGAGCAGACAGTGAACAAACAAAGGTTCAATGGACTAAACAAATTCCTGTAGCTAAAAATCCACAGATGGATAGTATACTTGACAAGAGAATCAACAAGAGGACCAGGATAAAAGAGTATTTTGAATACTTGGTCAAATGGAAGGGACATCCAATTGAAGACGCCAGCTGGGAAATTCATAAGCATGGACAGACTGTGCAAGAGCTCATGAATAGGAGTCCATGAAAATTTTCAAGTGAGGGAGTATGATGCAGGAGCATCGCCAGCAGCAAGCGAGCGCGGAGGCGGAAGACATTTGGGATGAGCACCAACACATTTCATCATGTTGCAAAAGTGTTTTGGAATGTTTTTGAAATATTAATGTAATAAAGTGTACCTTGCATTTATATTTTGGAGGATGTAAACAGATCATGAGCAATTTGCTCTCATCTGTAGTAGGTAGAGACATTTATGCATAGTTAATGAAAGTAGGTAGATTTTAAATTCCAGATTAGACAGTTTAGAGCGTAGGAGGGAAAGCCGACTATAGACACCCTCACCTTTGTATCATTGTAACATTAACAATCAGAGAGATTTTGTATCATAGAGCATAGAGAAGAAGAAGAGAGCTGTAGCAGGAAGTTGTAGAGAAGAACCCATGTATAGAAGTTTGAATTAATGAAAAGAGCTTTGATTCAAATTCATAGTGTTATGATGCTTTCTGTGTATACATGCTGAATGGTATGCTTATGGTTGTTTATTCTCTCTGTTATGCATTTGCTTTAATATTGTGTGAATGTATGATTTCATGTTGAATGTTTGAAGTCTGAGAGAGAGAGAATGAGTTTCAATTGTTTCTCTTCCTGAGTGAGAAGTTCCTGCAAGGAGTGCAGTGAAATCATCTGCAAGGAGTGCGTTGATGGAGGTTCGTAGTTTATCTATGACAGCTCAGGAGAGATACCATTGTTCTCATTCCCACAGAAGTGCAGGTGAGACACAAAAGTCGTGCAAGGTGTGCGCATGCTAGTTGAAAGTTTGGGATTTATCAACTAAGGGGCGAATTGAAGGACCGTTGTTGCAGAAGAGTGCACAAAGTCAAGAGAATCAAATACCTAGAAGTATTTGAGGGATTTGCCGCAAGGAGTGCACACAAGAGTCTTCTTGAAGACTCGAGGTTGCAAAGAAAACTCAGGAGGGTTAGTGCCTTTGAAATACTTCAAAGGGAGGCAAAGCGAAGTTGCTTTGCAAGAAGTTGAGTTCCAGTGGAAGAACCTTGGAATAACCCACATGCAACCGCAATAACCAACATGCAACCACAATAACCGAAGAAAACACAGCTAAAACGCATCCAAAAACCCCCAGTGTATCAGATCTGCACGCCAGAGCCTTAGAATCGTAGAAAATATCTTGATTAGTCGTATCAGGGATATTTTAGTGGTATCAGAGCTTTAGTTCTACCAGCCTGTGACTAAAGACCATGAATCCAGCAGAAGAACCAGATGGCCGTGAGCACGAAGGTGACGAATATGTCACGTACAATCAACGCAGGGGAAGAAGGGACAGACCTAACTTTCCTCCCTTCCCTCCCAGTTCATAGGAAGAGGAAGAGGCACTTAGAGAAGCAGAGCGACGAGCAGAGCACGAGGCTGAGTGCGAAGCAGAGAAGAGGCTAGGTGACAAGTATGAATGACCAGAGGGCAACGGTAAGGCCCCAGTGGATCCAGACGTAGCCTTCATGCAGATGATCAGTGACATGCTAGCTAGCCAGTAGACCATGTCTCAGTCTTTGGCTCAGGTAGCAGATAGACTGGCTATGGTAGATATTTCGGGCACTCAAGGCCCACATGCAGCGCATGGGAACTCAGGGGCAGGCAGTAGACCCCAATCACCCACTCGCACGTATACCTTTGCAAGTAGGATTCCACGTCCATTGTTTCCCAGTTTCTAGAGAGCAACCCCGGTAGCAGCACAGATACCGATAGCACAGAGACCGACCACACATGCAGAGGACATTGCAGAGTACCAGAGAGAGTATGCGGCCTTGGGCCATGAATTTCATCAAGACATGACCTTAGTCGTGTATTGTGGACTCAGACTCAGGAACCGTCCTAGAGAGCCACAGAGGGGAGGGCAGCAGCAGCAACAGCAGGGGTATAACATTGACTTCATCCGAAAAGTTGGTAAACTCACCATACCTTCTTTTGACGGATCATCCAGATGCACTGCCAGAGCTTGGGTACAGAAACTAGATACTTACTACAAGCTCAATCAGATGACCGAGGTAGAGGCCATCAGTTTCGCCACCCTACACTTGGAGGGTGAGGCACACAAATGGTGGTATCATGGATTGGTGACATTGGGTCACAATCACATCACCTCCTACAGAGAGTTCATAGAGAGACTCATGGATAGATTTGATAAGAGGGATCCCGAGATCCACTTCAGAGATTTAGCCCAGTTGAGACAAACTGGCACAGCAGAGGCATTCATTTTGGAGTTTCAGAGAGTAGCAGTGGCAGTGACAGACATATCTGATCCGCGATTGGTCATGCTATTCACCGAAGGGCTCACAGAACCCTTGAGAGGTTGGGTGAAGGCATATCGACCTCATTCTTTGCAGGATGTCGTCCGACGCACTAGAGATCTAGCGGATTCGGTGCCAAAAACTAAACCTTTCACTAAACCCTTTGTACCACAGAGAGACAAGGATCCGAAGAATCTTTCAAGGGAATGGAAGGGCAAGCCCAAGTTGGATGATGATACACGACGGGAGTTGATGAGGAAGAAGATTTTCTTCTCCTGCAGAGATCCTTGGGTCCCCGAGCATAGATGCATGGGGAAGGGGCAGATCCACTATATTGAGGTGGAATCATGCAGTGAGGAAGAGGATGAGGATATTCAGGCACCGAAAGATAGTGATTCAGAGACTGATACCACACATGAGCCAGAGCAGCAGCCGAAGAAACCTCAGATACCGGGCAGGGCCAAGCCCCAGGAAGAGGCCAAACCTCGTAGAGAGGTGAAAGGGGGAACCATAGCCACCCTTTCAAGAGTACCCAAGTACAACACTCTCAAGCTCAAGGGCCTTGTACAAGGGCAACGCATGACAGCTTTAGTTGACGGTGGGGCCACCCACAATTTCATAGATGCATCTTTGGTAGCCAGGAGAGGGTTAGGCACAGAGGAGTTTGAGGGATTCCATGTGGTAGTGACCGATGGATACACGATGACATGCCTGGACATGATCCCTGACCTAGAGGTCAAACTTGGCAACTACACCCTGACGGACACTTTTTATGTAGTGGATCTATCAGATACGGATGTCGTGTTGGGAGTACAGTGGTTATATTCGTTGGGGGAGATTGGGTTCAACTATCAAACGTTGACCATGAGCTTCAGAGATGCCAACGGATCGAGAGTTATGCTGAGAGGCATGTTTACAGGGGTGCCTCGAGCAGTATCGACGAAGAGGATGGAGCGGATTTTTCTTCATGGTGATGTGGCTTACGCAACAGAGTGTTGGATCACCACGCGAAAAGACTCAGAGGGTCGGGAGCAGTACCACCCACAGATCAGAGAGCTTCTGGGATGATATGAGCTAGTATTTGGGCCGATACCACCAGGGAGACCGCCAGACAGGGGTTTTGAGCACATGATTGAGTTAGAGGCAGGGGCTACACCGGTGATTACAACACCTTATAGACACCCCAAGAAATTTAAGGACGAAATTGAGAAAGCAATCAAAGAATTGCTCGCTATGGGGCATATCAGGCCCAGCAAGAGTCCTTTTGCATCTTCAGTAGTACTGGTACTGAAGAAGTATGGCACACTACGGATGTGCATCGATTACAGAGCGCTCAAAAAGAAAACGATCAAGAATCGTTACCCTATTCCATGCATAGATGAGTTGATGGATGAGTTACACGGGGCAGTCTTCTTCAGCAAGATTGATCTACGTTCAGGATACCATCAGATCAGCATCAGGGAGCAGGATATTGAGAAGACAACATTCTGATACCATTTCGGACATTTTGAGTTCTTGGTCATGCCATTTGGACTAACCAACACACCAACCACTTTCTAGTCTTGCATGAACCATATCTTTAGAGGACAGTTGAGGAAGTACCTTCTGGTATTCTTCGACGATATATTGGTCTACAACAAGACATGGGATGAGCATTTAGCACATTTGGAGAAGGTCTTGGATATTATGAAGACCCAGTCTTTATATGCCAAGGAATCCAAATGTGAATTTGGCATGAGGGAACTACTGTACATAGGGCATATCATCAGTGGGCAGGGAGTACAGGTTCACCAGGAAAAGATCAGAGCCATTGTGGATTGGCCAACGCCCAAGAATCTCACGGAGCTGAGAGGATTCTTTGGGTTATGCAGTTACTACAGGCAGTTTGTCAAGGGTTTTTCACAGTTGGGAGCACCACTCACAGACTTGACAAAGAAGGGTGCTTTTCATTGGACAGAGGATTCACAGCAGACATTCAAAAAAATGAAGGAGGTTATGAGAACATGCCTTATTCTAGCCCTCCCAGACTTTTCTCAGCCATTTGTCTTAGAGTGCGACGCATCAGGGGTAGGGATTGGAGCAGTATTGATGCAGGGGGGCCACCCCATTGTGTTTGAGAGCAGGAAGCTTGATGAGTCAGAGAGACTCTATCGTATTTATGACAAGGATATGCTAGCAATCATGCATGCTTTAACCAAATTCAGGCAGTATCTAGTTGGCAGCAGGTTTGTAGTGAAGACTGATCATAATAGTCTCAAGTATTTCCTTGACCATAAAGACCTCGGCGAGAGGCAGCAGAAGTGGGTCTCAAAGATCCAAGCATTCAAATTTGATATTGAGTATGTCAAGGGAAAAATGAATGTTGTGGCGGATGCATTGTCCAAGAGACCAGCAGGATGTTCGATGATGGATATTTGTACAGATTGGAAAGCTCATTTGTTGGTGGAATACTCCAAAAACAAATTTGCTTGTGAGGTGATGGAAGGGAAAGTGATTGATGATAGGTACCGGGTTCTTGATGACGTCATTTTCTACAAGAACCGGATCTACTTGGTTCCAGAATCCATCCTGAAAGGGAAGATTTTGAAGGTGTGTCATGATTCACCAACAACAGGGCATCGGGGATACTTCAAAACTTATAGGCAGATCAAGGAGAGATTCTCATGGAAGGGTCTCAAGGATGACGTGCTGAAACACATACGAGAGTGCACGACTTGTCAACAGAACAAGTCTGAGAAGACACACCCCGCAGGGTTACTTCAGCCTCTACCCATTCCAGAGCAGAAATGGAAAATCATTTCCATGGATTTCATTACAGGCCTCCCTAGAGTGCAGGGAAGGGACTGTATATTTGTAGTGGTTGACAGACTGACCAAGTTCGCACATTTCTTCGCCATACCCACCGACTACAAGGCCATATAGGTAGCATAGTTGTTCTTCAGGGAGGTATTCCGGTTGCACGGGTTACCCAGGCAGATAGTCAGTGATAGGGATGGGCGCTTCATCAACGCATTTTGGCAGGAGATTTTCTGATTGACAGGCATAGAGTTAGCTACGAGTACCAACTACCACCCACAGACAGATGGGTAGAAAAAGATCGTCAACAAATGGGTGGAAGGGTATCTGAGGAACTATGTGGGGGGACAACAACGCACTTGGGTGAGATGGTTACATATGGGTGAGTATTGCTACAACACAACTTACCATATGTCCATCAGGATGTCACCATTCAGGGCATTGTATGGATACGATGCACCCTCCTTTATAGATACTGTACTTGGGGACAACAGGGTCTCGGGGGCCAAGGATTGGGTGGAGGAGAGTCAAAGAATCCTGCAATAAACAAAGGAGAACTTGCATTCAGCTCAGAATCAGCAGAAGATATATGCAGATCGACACAGAGTTGAGCGCAGTTTTGAGGTAGGAGACTTGGTTTTCCTGCGATTACAGCCACATCGACAGTCTTCTTTGAAGAGGAGCGGAGCAGAGAAACTGAAGCCAAAGTTCTATGGGCCATACAAAGTTATCAGGAGGATAGGCGAGGTGGCATATGAGTTAGAGCTACCATAGGGTAGCAAGATTCATAACGTCTTTCACGTCTCTTGCCTTAAAAAGGCGGCGGGACAACAGGTTAGCATTTCAGAAGAGTTGTCACCCTTGGATGAGGAAGGTCAGTTGGAACTAGTGCCAGAGGAGGTACTAGAGTAGAGAGAACGCAGATTGAGGACCAGGATCATCAGAGAGTGCTTGGTTAGATGGAGGGGTCTTCCAGTGGAGGATGCCACATGGGAGGGAGAGCATATTCTGCAGCACTCAGGATTGATGTTGCTTGAGGACAAGCAATCTCGGGAAGGGAGGACTGTGATGTCCTGTCCCCAAGATTAGGCCAGCAGGGAGTGACTTAGTAGTCTATAGGTTCCCGTAGACTATAGTCAGGCACAAACAGGGAACCAAATGGAGAAATAAGGAGGAATTAACGACTAAACGATGAATTAAGCCAAAATACTTAGGAAAAGTCACTTAAGCCTAAGTCAACGGAGAATTAGAATGAAAAGGTGATAAGGGGGGGACTTAACTGACAAATAAATCACTTAGGAGGAAAGGCACCTAGGTTAAGTGATGTCAACGAAGAATTAGGTCGGGAAAGATATAAATGGAGGAATTTGACCTAATTCCTCATTATGCATTGTTATGATTTGAAGTTGAGAGCTTCCAGAGGAGGAGGAGAGTCGACCTTACTGTTTTGTGGATTTCTGGAGGAAACCACCACCCTTGATTGGTTTCGGTGTTGAGAGACACACCCTAGCCCATCGGAGATACCATCCAGGTATTTCACCATTCTTTTCAGGAGTATTCAGTGTGGAGGGCGCAGCTTAGCCAAGGAGGGCACAAGCTATTTTGAGGATTCAAAGATCTGCAGTAGACCTGTGTCCCAATTGCAGATTCATTCCGACCCAGTAGAGATCCATCCAGGGCACTTCCATTGAACCATTTATCATCAGATTCCGACGGTGGAATCTTGCAGATCGATTCATCCAGCCATTTTGGGCGCAGTCATTCCAGACAGACGTTTGGCGCTGCATGCAGATGTTCCAGGGCAGATCCGACCAAACTCTTCCGACCCATTTCATCATTTGACGAGATGATCGTTTTGAGCCATATAGCAGTCGATTCCGACAGTGGAATCTTGTGGGGCGCATTCAGTGTCCAAGGAGGGGCGCAAATCCCCCAGGGGTCCAGTTCCGGTGCCGTAGAGGTCCGATTCGAGTTCTGACAGACATCTATTCTAGTATAGAGACCAGGGCGCATCTATTGGAGCAGTTCCGAGCACATTCTGACGGTGGGTTCTTCAGATCGGGTTTTCCAGCTGGTAGCAGTTACCGTATTTCTCTGGGATCGCTCATTTTTGCCGATCTATCCGTGCATGCATCAAATCTACTATCTTCGTATGATCACAGGTATTTTTTTGTTATTCTATTGTATTCCAATACAGATCCAGGAGATCTTACTGACGTCTAGATTCTATATTTCCCGTAGGCTATTATATTTCCATGCTTGAACCGTTATTATTCATGATATTGAGCAGTTGACATTCTATACTCTTGCATGCACTCTTTTATGATTGTTAAACATTAAATATGCAACATGCACATGTAATAACCCACATGCAACCGCAATAACCAACATGCAACCACAATAACCGAAGAACACACAGCTAAAACACATCCAAAAACCCCCATTGTATCAGATCTGCACGCCAGAGCCTTAGAACTATAGCAAATATCTTGATCAGCCGGATCAAGGATATTTCATGATGTAGTGTCGTTAAGAGAATGTGGAATGGTCTTAGGTAGTCCATACTTATATGATCGTAAGGCAATCTTCTACAGGACAAAGAATCAATATCAATTCACTAAAGCAGGTCAAGATTATGTGGTTCATGCTCATCGTGTTAAAGCAAATAAAACACTTCAAACAATGGAACAATTAAAGAAGGTAGTGCAAGCAAGCAACAAACCAATAATTTTTTCAAATGAAGTAATTAATCTTAAGCAAGAACAAGACATGATTGTTGAATGGAAAATCAATCATAAGTTGCTTCAAGATAAGTTCATGTCGTGCAAATATCTCAAGTATATCAGCTCATTTGCAGTCGTCTTCTTGATACTGTCATTAGTAATGTTTTCTACATGGATGATAGTGGCTTCAGTAAGATGTAACAAGGTTCAAATGGCTAACAATATACTGTCAGTTGTCATGATTGTGTTACAGTTGATCTTGATAAGACAGGTGCATAGGACAGAGTTCAAAGACAGGGAACAAGCCGAGTGGCCTATCCCGAGCTTGTTGACTGGTCAGTAACCTTTTGGGGACCAAAAGGTCTTTTTGTGGGGAGGTGTGATCCAAAATCGGATCCAGAAGCCTGACAGGGCTTAAAAATGCTCAAAAATGAAAGTGCTTGGAATGCGATGAAACTAGCGCCATTGCGTTCGCCTCGTCTTCCTGGTTCCGGCGGTATATTTACTTCGTCAAACGGGCTCTGTATGTGCAAGATATCGCGTTTTGTCCGAAAACCCAAACAGGCAAAAAAAGGGGATGACTGTACAGTCCGTATAGTCCGTACAGTGCCACGTGGCATGTTGACTGTACAGGCCATACGACCGTACAACTAACGTGGAAACTCTCGAAAGATGGCATGTGGCAGGCTGATTTGGCGTACGGGTAGACAGTTGGGCCAATCCATCGGTGACACGTGTCAACACTGTAAGGGTGGCACGTGGCACGGGATGATGTTAGCAGGTGACCGGGAAAGTACGGTGGCAGGATGACGTGGCAGACACATGGCAGGCTGACAGGGAAGTACGGTGACGAGTGGTAGACACGTGGGGCATCCAGTAATTGACACTTGGCAATTTGCGGTTGGTTGTTGAGGTGCCACGTGGCCTAGTCATGGGCTGCCACGTGGCACCCCGTGGTTGGTTCGTAGGTTTTGGTAAAATTTTGTGGTTTCCCCGAGGGTCGAACCCGCGACCTCTCCTCCGGGGCAATGGACTGGCAGGGCCAGGCTAACCGCTCGCCCCACGGGTGTACCTTGTTAGCTATATGTCAAAAAATGTATTTAAGTTCGTTTGAGTGGATAGTCGGCGAGGGAAAGGGCCGGGGCTTAGCCCCAACCCTCGGCACAAACATACGACTGTGACCACCCATAGAACCGGGAGAGCGGAGGATTGAACGCTGCGGGGGTGTGTGGATAGGGTCCAGCCCCCAGATCCCGGGCGGATCCCACAGGACCGGGGCTACGGCCACCAAAAGGGCACGGGGGTTACAACTACTAGCCCATGGATATATGCTAGCATGAAGACCAGGAGCTAGAGCGCGAGGAAAGGGGCCAGCGCATAGCCCGAGGGGCTAGCGCTCGGCCATATGGCCCATGTGACCCTGCCAAGGGGGCGCGCGCACAGCATAAGTGGCTTATGCCCAAATTAAATCCAAAAAGTGGTTATTTTATATAGTTTTGGATTTTTCTATTTGATTTTGCCTGATTTTAATTGATTTTCTCCATTTTTGGGAGATATTGGGCATTTTTGGAGCCCAAATCTTGGGAGAAAGTTGGGGATGGATAACCAACTTCACATCTATATAAACCAGGCCTGTTTGAGGCCATAAAAGACAGTCAAGGACAGAAAAAGCAGAGTTATGCTGAAGGGAAGCCAATCCAAAGCCATTTTGATGCAGGGAAGCTATTGAGGAGCAGACACTGTCGGGCCATTTCTGGGAGCTCCGGACGTCCGTTTTGCGTGTTGTTTTCTTTGCAGGGTTCTAGAGATCTGGGAGAACATGACCAGATCAGTCTTGTATCCAATTGGCACTGCTGCGATGTACTTTTGAGATTTTGAACAGAAATAAAGAAGCCTCCCCCACAGAGACAAAGGCCCGGAGACGTAGGCAAAGTTGTGCCGAACTCCGTTATCAATCTGCGTGTTATGGTTTGTTGTCTATTATTTCATTTCAGATCTGCATATGTGTATATGGTTGTCATAATTCCTCTTCTTTCCTCATTCTTTCACTAAGTTTCTCAAATGGTTAATTAACGCATGCAAAATTAAAACTCAACCATAGTCATTAAAAGGTCCGACGGATCAACAATGAATACAAAGACTGCCAAGGTGAGTTACACTTCCAAATGAATCCAGTCAACATTGGGTTGCATATAAATTACATTCAAATTACTTTAGTTGTATGCTATTTTGTGGTTTCATATGGAGATATGGGTCAGCTAATTACAAAGTATAGTCATCACAAAGTACACACTGTTTATTTTTTGATTCATTGATAATTGAATTAGTACTGGGATTTAATATAAGAAAATTTCAGATTTACCTGAATTATCATTCAGTGAAAATCTGTCTTTTTTCTGTGGACATCACTTCTTTTAGGCTATTAAAATTTAAAACTAAGGGTCATCCAGTGAGATATGATGATAAAAGAATGGCATACAATGCCTATAGTTCTCTTAGATTACCCATTAATTAGTATATAGGCATGGCTTTCTTAGAGGAAGGCTGGAAGCTAAGCTAGGCCTTCTGAGTATGTCTTAAGATGTAAATTCTCTGATTCATCTCAGTTTATCCACAGTTTTAACTGTATTTTGAAGGTGACACTTGTTTGTATTATGTATAACTCTATTATGAACAGTATCCTTAGTTGTCTGGTACATTAGAAGAATACACTGATTTTTAACAGTAGATGTATGTTTCAGCTTGTTGAAGTTAAGGATGATCTTGTAGATCGAATCTTTTTCTCTTTTGAATCTAATATCCAATACACTTGTTGATTGTCATTGTCACAAGGTCTTTCACACATGGTTTCATTTTACTTGTAAAGGCATGTCCAATATTTTTTTCACTATGAAAAATCCATCTTAGAACGAAGAATTATTGACTTCAACCAAGCTCTAGAGGAAACATATTCCTACAGGATTATAATTTTAGACATGTTAACCAAGATTCATAAACAATAAGAAAAAACTAATATTGGCATAGAAGAAGGTCTTCAATAAGGTGAATTATGCTTGGTAGAGCATCCCATCTACTGCAGGCGTTTTGCAGAAGCCAAATTGGTGAACATTAACTTGAAGATGGTAGTGTATTTGCAGCCTGTTACCGCCCAAACTAACAATCCTACAAGGCCTTAGACTGCCATGAGAGCAACACAAGGAATAGGTGCCCAATGTCACCATGACACCTATCCTCTCCCTGTTCAAGCCCAACTCCCACTCACAAAAGGCTTTGGGAGGCTTCCCTATCACAAAACACAATTACCTGACCTGACCGACTAGTAGACTAGTGCCTTAACTATTGGGCTATGGTGAAGGGGTAGGAGTTAATTATTTAAAGTCTGCTGATATACAATTGATTTAATGCAGAAAATAAGACTATAATAGCAGAAAAATAACATTTAGGGCATCACAATATATAGCTCTAATACACAAGATCGAATGTTGATAACACTTACCAATGCTTGGAGATTTGTCTAGGAAAAATACCTTGGTAAAGTGGACGAAAATGAGATGTAGGCTTTGTTATCGCACAATCTGTACTTTCCCAAAAGCCAAGGCAAGTGAAAGCAAGATTTGTGTAACAGGTAGTGACCTATCACTGTCACCTTAATAGGAAACCCCTTTCTATTTAGGAGTATATCAATGTACCCCAGGGGAGACGTCCCCAGTGACTTGAGGTTTTGAGAAGGCTAAGGCCAAAGTATAAGAAAGTTCCCCCCCTCTCACAGGTCACTCAATTTCAAAGGGTTCTTTTATGTCTTATAGAAATGGAGCAAATGAGTAATATTGTGTACCTGCCTAGAACATGACAACAAAATAGAAAAAGGGAACTTTCCAAGTGCCAAAATGATGTTAATGCTTCATAAGACAATGAACTCTTGAAAAATAGACTAGCTGATATACAATTGCAGCAGTACAACAGTTTATAATAGCAATGATAAATTTGTAACAGCCACAACAACTATGCTCCAAAATGCTTGAGAAAAGACTATAAATAGTAGCTTTAACTAGGCAAATTGATATTAGATAGTCACAAGTTGATTTAGCAATGTCTAGCTAGCATAACATGTCACTTTAGAGGTCAATTTGCTGTTGTTAGATGGCTGTAGCAATCTTTTGCAACAACAACAAGTTAGTCAATGAATTAGGCTAATCTAAGGTTAGTAGGAGTTAGTAAATGTTCCAAGGAAGATGGTTTGCAAGTTTTTTGATCAATTAATCACTAGTAGTGAATAGACTAGTGCCTTCTAGGGTAATGGAGTCAATGATAACAATAACAACTCTTAGAGGGAAATAGCAATGATAATACTTAGTCAAAAGGAGACAGAGAAGATGAGAGAGGTGTTAGTAACCCAAGGCCTCAAACATCCAAGTCCTAGAGAGATAATTGCTAGAAAGTAAGGAAACTTCAGAGTTCACAAGTCCCCTTAAAGCCCATTTTCTTGTTCTTCTTCTTCTTCATAACCACATTTCCATACGCCCCGTGGGGAATTGTTATAAGATGAAGTTAACATGATGAACTTGCAATGGGATTAGCCTCTTTTTGCCATCATAATACACACTTGCAAACATGAGCTAAGTCCTGTTCACTTAGTGTGTCCTTGGAGGCACAATGCCTAGATTCAAAGCCCACACTGTCACTTTGGCTTGAACCTCTTCCATCTAGGCTTACTCCTAGGGAAGCCAAGGGGGGTAGACCCTAGTTACTAGATGAATTATTAGATGAATTCTAGGAGTTTAATTTTAGTTTATTAAAGGTGAGGGGAAGCTAGCCTATATGGCAAGCAACAATGCAAATGCGGATCTTTAAATGAAAGTCAAACTTTTCCCTAAGTCAACTATGACTAGTGCCTAAGATTGGGCAAGGGGTCAATTAGATTATACAAGAATTAAATACAACTATACAAGATATAAACAATGCTATAGGATACAACAAGGAATTATTACAAAATGAAACAATTACAAAGTGAGATTTACAAATTGAGTATGGAAAGATAATGAACAAGCTGAATTAGATAATTGCACAATATATATAAGAGGAAACTAAATAATTGTTAGATTGTGAAACATTCAACTCGCATCAATAAATGAAATACATCATCCAATTATACAAAGAAGACTTAGATTTTATACCAATTAGTTGAGATATCACAATGAAGATATCGCTTGAAATGTGAAATTTCTTGCAATGCCCAAATATATGAAAAAGTAAATTGCCTTTAAGTGTGATTGTAAAACTTGAAATGAATACTTGCTTGAGATATAAATACCACAACTATGAGATTGCTTGAAAATGAACTTGAAATGCTATGTTGTGAGATTGCCTTGAAAAATGTATTGCAAATGTTGTGAATATAGTGTCTAGCTTAATTTTAATAGATTTTAGGTGTCACTTTGATTAGGGGATCAAATTTGATAGATTGAGTCCTAGACTATGTGACTACCCCAAAACTATTATTATTTTGACCAAAAGGGAGTGTTGGGTGCTCAAGAAGTATGGCAACAAGGCCTACCCTAGCTCCACAGGTGTACTCCACCCGGAGGACACCTATTGTTGTGAGATCATCTTTGACCTAGCACCCCGAGCTTCTTTCCAAGTCTTAGATTTTATGGTGTAAAATCAATAAGTGGTTGTGGATGCCTAATTACTACCTCCAGCCTCTGCCCTTTCTCGTCACCCAAGATCCAACTAAGTGGCAAGGGGAGAGAATACGGGGCAAACGTTGGGAACACAAATATTACTTGAGCAATGATTTTAAATTAAAAAAAGCCTTCTGTTATTGCAAGGAATGGCTAGGTGCCAGTCTCTTGTAAGATGGGGCAAAATAAATGAATTGAAAAGTTTTGTTAGTTCACTTTAAACAATAAATGAAACTAGTTTGTAGATTTCTTTACAAAACAAATGAAATTATCACCTCACAACTACGGTCATGTGGAGGCACCATGCCTACCTTTTGACCAATGTGGGTGTAGATAAAGAATTAAAAAATTAAATTGCTTGAAAGAATTGAAATAACTTGAAAGAAAAACTCACACAACTATGGCACATGTGGAGGCACAATGCCTACCTTTTGGGCCAAAGTGGGTACCTAAAAAGAAGGGAAAAATGCTTGGAAATAAAATGCAAACCACACAATTTCTCAAGTGGAGGCGCAATGCCTACCTTTTGGCCAAGTATGGATGTTAAAATAAAGAACAAGAAAACAAATCTACTCTATTACAATATCAGATTTTTTTAATGTAAATCAACAAGAAGGCACACCCAAGAGACTCTCAAGGGTGGCTTACAATTTATTAGAAGAGTATGAGGGAAGAGGACTTGATGTCCCAACTTGGAAATGTCTTTTGGAGGCCTTTGGGGCTAAAACACTAGTAGAAACCCTCCTTTGATGCTAAAATCTGCATAAAATATGTCAAAGGATATATCCAAAAAATGCTACAAAACCATGAAATTTGTTAATCTTGAGTTAGCCCAATGATACATAAATTTAAAAGGAAAATTTGAGTATAATAATGAAACTTTTAGCATCTATTTCATAACAAGATTTAGAGTGAAAGAGAGGAGGAAGATAATATTAGATAATCATAGAAACTTTGAAATGATTAAAAGAGTTGGCTTTCCACTCTAAAGCCAATCCTTAAATCCCTCAGTGAATCCCAAGTAAGCTTGCCCTTTGCTACACAATAAAATGGAGGTGAGAGCATCCAAAGACGCTTGCAAAATACTTTGAAAACTTGCTAAGAAACTATCACAAAATAGATAGCAATACTACTAACAATAGCACCCAAGCAAAATACTTTGCTTGGGTCTCCAAATATAAACTAGTGAAAGAAAAATATGAAACTAAATGGTAAGATATCACCTCAACAACACACAATGGAAACACAAAAAAAACTCCCAATGCACACCAAAAATTCTCCAAAGCTTCCTTTATTATCGACCAAAATGTTGCTACAAATACTTGTAGCAAGATTTACACATGAGAGCATGAGAGAGTGATGGAGAGGAAAGGAAGAAAATTGGCATAATAGACTTGCAATGAGAAGAGATGGTAAAATGAGGAGGAGAGGCCTCAATTTATAGAAAAGGAGGAGGAGGGAGCCCACTTGGATGGGCTCCAAGTGTCACCCATCCAAAGGAGGAGGGTCCCATCAAAGAGGGCGCACTTTAAGGGCAAGAGAGCAAGTGGGAGGATGAGGGGTGAGTTGGGAAGGGGGAAACCCCTTTCCCTATCATTTAAAAGTCGAGTGGGGAACTTTTGCAAAGTATTGGGGGTCCCCATGGCTTATTTTAATTTTTATGAGATATTGGTGTAATGTTCCTGACTTGGCTAGTCTATGAAATGATGCTAGAATATGTGAGCACTGCGGGATCAATGGATGTGCTGGAACTATGGCAGCTCGTATGGTAACTGTTGGAAGTCTAGAAAGTTCTCCCTAGGAGCTATACCTCTCAGAATGGCCTAGAAACTGTCCCAAATGATGCGCCCTGCTCTAATCCTCAGTACTGGTAACTGTCGGACCCCTCTGCTGGTGGGTTTGGACCCCGGATGGATCCCCTTGGGGGAATGCACCCCCTCTTTCTCTGGCAAAATGCGTCCTACTGATTCCACCATCGGAATCGGATGAGATGTGTCTTAAAATGATCGCCTTGGTCTATTGGGAAATGGGTCAGAAGGGTTTCCCTGAATATGGCTTGATGCTCGCTTGGGAACCCTGAATGTACCCCCAAAAGTGTCACACTCCCAAGTCTGGAAAATGCACCCCAGATTATTCCTCCGTCAAAATCTGGTGAGGAACTAGGAAAAAGATGCGCCTTGCCTTCCTCTCAAATGGGTCGGAGGGAAATCTCGGAATTCTCCATGGATGGGACAAGTCGATCTCTAAACCTCCTCAAAAGTTGCGCCCTCACTGTGGATGATTGCGCCCTTGCTGCTGAACACTGCGTAACTACTGCTGAAGGATGATGGAAGACCTGTGTGATCTTCCCGGTGACTAGGGTGTGTCTCTCAACACCAAAATCAACCAACTGGTGTCTTCCTCCTGGAATCCACTGAACTATCTCTCCTGAGATGTGCTTCTCTCCTCAATGACAAGTCATAATTTGCATCATGATGAATTAGGTCGCTGACCCTTCCTTTATAGCTTTCCTAAACCCTAAATCACTGTTGAAACCCTAATTCACTGTTGACTTCTATTTTTAGCTCATAATGACTTAAAAGCGCTTTTAACCCTTTTTAGCTCAATGTCACTTTCTGAATATAACACCCGTGACTGGAGTGACCTCAAGTAACCCTGTTTACCCCTTTTTTGGCTCTGGATATAGTCTAACGGGGCAGTTTAGACCATTAAGCCTCCTCTCTGGAGCTCCTATTTGGAAAGGGACATTACAGTCCTCCCTTCCCGAAATTGCTTGTCCTCAATAAATACCAGTCCAGGGTGCTGCAACACTTGCTCGCTCTCCCAAGTAGCGTCCTCTATTAGAAGCCCTCTACATCTGATCAAACACTCTCTGATGACCCTGCTCCTCAGTTTCTGCTCCCGGAACTCCAAAACCTCCTCCAGAACTAACTCCAACTGTCCCTCCTCATCCAATGGGGGAAGCTCCTCTAACGTGCTAATGAATTGTCCCACTGCCTTTTTGAGGCAAGATACATGGAACATGTTATGAATCTTACTCCCCTCTGGAAACTCTAGCTCGTAAGCAACCTTGCCTACTCGGCGCATGATCCTGTAAGGGCCATAAAATCTGGGCTTGAGCTTCTCAGCCCTACTCTTCTTCAGAGATGACTGTTTGTAAGTTTGGAGTCTCAAGAAAACTAAATCCCCAACCTCAAAGTTGCGCTCTATCCTGTGCCTGTCCGCACTTATCTTCTGTCGGTTTTGTGTCATCTTCAGGTTCTCTTTCAACAACTTGAGAATCTCTTCACTCTCTATGATCCAATCCTTGGCCTTGGGAGATCTTCTCTCCCCGAAGACCAAGTCTACCAAAGTGGGAGCATCATATCCATACAATGCTCGAAAGGGTGTCATACCAATGGACATGTGAAAGGTGGTGTTGTAGCAATGCTCTCTTAAATGTATCCACTTTACCCACGTTCTATGTTGTCCACCTACATAGTTCCTCAAATACCCTTCAAGTACTCTAGCCTAACCTAGCCTAGCCTAGCGTAGTCTATTCTACTCTAGCCTATCCTACTATAGCCTAGCCTATCCTACTCTAGCCTAGCCTATCCTATCCTACTCTAGCCTTCCATACTCTAGCCTATCTTCTCCTACTCTAGCCTACCTTAGCCTACTCTTGCCTATGCTAGCTTACTATAGCCTAAATTACTCTAGCCTAACCTAATATAGCCTACTCTAGCCTAGCCTACTCTATCTACATTAGCCTAGCCTATTTTAGCCTAGAGTAACCTTCCCTACTTTAGCGTAGCCTACTCTATCCTAGTCAACTCTAACCTAGCCTACTCTAGCCTACTCTAGCCTAGCCTAGCCTAACATACTCTAGCTTAGCCTAGCCTAGCCTAACATACTCTAACATAGCTTAGCCTAGGCTAGCCTAGACTTACCTAGCCTAACCTAGACTAGCTTAACCTAGCATAGCCTAGCCTAGTATAGACTAGCCTAGCCTAGCCTAATATAGACTAGCCTAGCCTAGCCTAGCCTACTCTAGTCTACCATAGCCTAGCTTGCTCTAGCCTATCCTAGCCTAATCTAGCCTAGATTTAGCCTAGCCTAGCCTATCGTAGCCTAGACTAGCCTACTCTAGCCTAGCCTAGCCTAGCCTAGACTAGCCTAGCTTACCCTAGCCTAGCCCAACGTAGCCTACTCTAGCCTAACCTAGACTACTCTAGCGTCGTCTAGCCTACTCTAGCCTAACCTAGCCTAGCCTACTCTAGCCTAGCCTAGCCTACTTTATCATAGCCTAGCCTATTCTACTCTAGCCTAGCCTACTTGATCCGTCAGGATTTTTCAATGACTTATGGTTGAGTTTTAATTTTGCATGCATTAATTAACCATTTGAGAAACTTAGTGAAAGAATGATGAAAGAAGAGGAATTATGACATCCATATACACATATGCAGATCTGAAATGAAAGAATAAACAACAAACCATAACACGCAGATTGATAATGGAGTTCGGCACAACTTTGCCTACGTCTCTGGGCCTTTTTCTCTGTGGGGGAGGCTTCTTTATTTCTGTTCAAAAGATCAAAAGTACATTGCTGCAATGCCAAATGGCTACAAGACTAATCTGGTCATGTTCTTCCAGATCTCTAGAACCATGCAAAGAAAATGGCACGCAAAACGGACGTCCGGAGCTCCCAGAAATGGTCCGACAACGTCTCCTCCTCAAAAGCTTCTCTGCCTCAAAATGGCTTTGGCTTGGCTTCTC
>ML798593.1:230244-248835 GCA_009831015.1 Picea engelmannii | reverse complement strand
ATACTTGGTGAATGCCTCCTTGAAGCTTGAGGTGATGATATAATCTTTCTTCTTGAAGGATGAGAACTTGGCTCTACAAGTTGACCTTCTCCTCTTGTGAGTTTCAACCTTGTGAGCATCAGAAAACAAAACACTTGCAAATAGTCAAATCTTCAAAAACCTAAGCTCTGATACCAACTTGATCTGAAAATGATAAAGACTTGTATTCTTGAAAATATTTGCAAGTTTTATTTCAAGTGTTCTTATGCAAATGGATCAATTTTGCAAAACACAACTTTTATAGAAATAACACATTCAAGATGCATATAAACAGCAACAAATAACAGTGAACAGAAAACACATAACACAACAAATGATAAAGGAGTTCACCCCTCTCTTGGGCTACATCTCCTGGTCCAGCTTCCAATGGATATTTTGTATTATTTTCTCAAAAGTGCTAAAATATGTGCTTTACAATGTTCAGATTCCAAATAGATGGCTCTAATGGCTTCATAACGTCCAAAAACCCCTAGCTGGGCTTTTCCAGCACCTCGTTTGGCCAAAAATTGAAGAAGATAGGCTTCCTGGAAGTTCCCCTTCAAACTTGATGTCTCTGGATCGCCAAAATGCACCTCTGCCTCCTCAACCTAGCCCCAACACGCATATTTGTGTAAAAACTCAGCATCGGACGCAACCACAAAACGGTGCGAACTGTAGGACGGTTACGCGCCTAGCCCCTAACCGCCTATGACCGTGGTCATGCGGGTCATAGGACCACGCGCTCATACGAAAAGTGGACAAAGGTTTAAACCATATGGTAACGGTCGGAAACGCGTGTGTCGGTGGTTCCATAGCACATATACATATGACCGGGGGCCGAGGCTAAGCCCCGGCCCTGACTGCGCCCCATTTCAAAACTATTCAAATTCAAATCATTTTTAAAAGGTATAGTGTTAAGAACTATATGGGTGGCGCGTCGGTTGGGCGGCCCTTCCCAAAGCTTTGCCCCTGCCCGGAGGTCGTGGGGTCGAATCCTGCCAATAACATAAATTTTAAACCACTGTCCAGGTGACACGTGGCAACCATTTATTGGGCCACGTGTCGCCATCCCATTCGCCACAAACAAGCCACGTGTCATACGCCAACTCATCCACACGACTGCCAACCAACACCTACCACATGTTGTACATCCCTGCCACGTGTCGTACGGATCTTCCACGTGTTGTATGGCCCTGCCACATCAACATCCGTACGGATTGTACAATCATCACTTATTTTTTGTCTGTTTGTCGATTTGAACAGAACGCGATATCTCTCTCATCCGACATCCGTTTGAACCCAAACGAGTTGCGTTGGGTTCGTGATGATGAGGCCTATGCCCCCGTTCGATTTGAAGGGATTCTGAGCACTTTGAATTTTAAGCAAAATTTGATCCCCTAGATCAAGCCTAGACTAGCCTAGCTTACCCTAGCTTAGCCAAATGTAGCCTACTCTAGACTAACCTAGACTACTCTAGCATCGCCTAGCCTACTCTAGCCTAACCTAGCCTAGCCTACTCTAGCCTAGCCTAGTCTACTTTATCATAGCCTAGCCTATTCTATTCTAGCCTAGCCTACTCTAACCTATCCTATTCTAGCCTAGCCTAGCCTATCCTACTCTATCCTAGCCTATCTTATCCTACTCTAACCTTCACGACCCTAGCCTAGCTTATCCTACTCTAGTCTACTCTGGCTTACTCTTGGTTATGCTAGCTTATTAAAGCCTAACTTACTCCAACCTAACCTAACATAGCCTACTCTGGCCTAGCCTACTCTATCTACACTAGCCTACCCTACCTTAGCCTAGACTATACTTTCCTACGCTAGTGTAGCCTACTCTAGCCTAGTCAACTCTAGCCTAGCCTACTCTAGCCTGACCTACTCTAGCATACTCTAGCCTAACCTAGCTACTCTAGCCTACACTAGGCTAGCTTAGACCTACCTATCCTAACCTAGCTTGCATTGCCTCAACTAACCTACTCTAGCCTAGCTTAGCCTACTCTAACCTGCCCTAGCTTATCCTTCATTAGCCTAGCCTAGACTAGCCTACTCTACCTAGCCTAGCCTACTTTACCCTAGCCTAGCCTAACCTAGCCTAGCCTACTCTACCCCAGCCTAATCTACTATAGCCTAACCTATCATAGCATAGCCTAGCCTAGCCAAGCCTCTCGTAGCCTAGTCTATCCTAGCCTAGCCTAGCCTAATCTACTCTAGCCTAGCCTGGCTTAGCCTAGCCTAGCATGGCCTATCCTATCCTAGCTCAGTAAAGCATGGCCTAGCCTACTCTCGTCTAGCCTAGCCTACTCTAGCCTAGCCTACCCTACTCTAGCTTAACCTAGCCTAGCTTAGCCTAATCGAGCTTAGCCTACTCTAGCCCAGCCTAGCCTAGCCTAGCCTAATCGAGCTTAGCCTACTCTGGCCTAGCCTAGCCTAGCCTAACATAGCTTATCCTAGCCTAGTCTGGCTTATCCTAGCTTAGCCTAGCCTACTCTAGCCAAGCCTATCCTAGTATACACTAGCCTAGCCTATCCTAGTATACACTAGCCTAGCCTAATCTACGCTAGCCTACCCTACCCTAGCGTACTCCGGCGTGGCCTAGCCTACTCTAGCCTAGACTAGCCTATCCTATCCTATCCTAGCCTAGCATAAAATACTCTAGTATACGCTAGTCTAGCCTAGCCTAGCCTCTAGCCTACTCTAGCCTAGCCTCGCCTAGCCTAGCCTACCTTATTTTACTCTGGTCTAGCCTAATCTAACCTAGCCTAGCCTACTCTAGCCTAGCCTAGCCTAGCCTAGCCTACTCTAACCTAATCTAGTATACTCTAGTCTAACCTAGCCTAGCGTACTCTAGCCTACTCTAGCCTAGCCTAGCCTAGCCTACTCTAGCCTACTCTAGCCCAATCTAGTATACTCTGGTCTAGCCTAGCCTAGCCTACTCTAGCCTGCTCTAGTCTAGCCTAGCCTACTCTATCCTAGTCTAGCCTAGCCTAGCCAAGCCTAGCCTGGACTAGCCTTCTCTGGCCTAGCCTAGCCTAGCTTACCCTAGCCTAGCCCAACCTAGCCTAGCCTAGCTTACCCTAGCCTAGCCCAACCTAGCCTAGCCTAGCTTACCCTAGCCTAGCCTAACCTAGCTTAGCCTAGCCTACTCTAGCCTAGCCTACTCTAGCCTAGCCTAGCCTACTTTATCCTAGCCTGGTCTATTCTACTCTAGTCTAGCCTAGCCTACTTTGACCTAATCCAACCTAGCCTAGTCTACTCTAGCCTAGCCTAGCCTACTCTAGCCTAGACTAGCTTAGCCTAGACTAGCCTAGCCTAACCTAGTCTCGTATACTCTAGTCTAGCCTAGCCTAGCCTACTCTAGTCTAGCCTAGCCTAGCCTAGTCTAGCCTACTTTAGCCTAGCCTAGCCTAGTCTGGATTAGCCTACTCTCGCCTAACCTAGCCGAACCTAACCCAACTTACCCTATCCTAGCCTAACCTAGCCTAGCCTAGCTTACCCTAGCCTAGCCTACTCTAGCCTAGCCTAGCCTACTTTAGCATGGCCTAACCTAGCGTAGCCTAACCTAACCTAGCTTAGCCCAGACTAGCCTAGCCTAACCTAGCCTAGTCTAGACTAGCCTAGCCTAATCTAGCCTATCCTAGCCTAGCTTAGCCTACTCTAGCCTTGTCTAGCTTGGCCAAGCCTAGACTAGTCTAGCCTAACCTAGACTAGCCTAGCCTAACCTGGACTAGCTTACCCTATCCTAACATAGCCTAGCCTACTTTATCCTAGCCTAGTCTATTCTACTCTAGCCTATCCTACTATAGCCTAGCCTAGCCCATCCTACTCTAGCCTAGCCTATTCTATCCTACTCTAGCCTTCCCTAGCCTAGCCTAGCTTATCCTACTCTAGCCTACCCTAGCCTACTTTTGCCTATGCTAGCTTACTCTAGCCTAACCTAATATAGCCTACTCTATCTACACTAGCCTAGCCTATTTTAGCCTAGAGTAACTTGCCCTACTTTAGTGTAGCCTACTCTATCCTAGTCAACTCTAACCTAGCCTACTCTAGCCTAACCTAGCCTAACATACTCTAGCCTAGCCTAGCCTAGCATAACATACTCTAACATAGCCTAGCCTAGACTAGCATACTCTAGCCTAGGCTAGCCTAGACCTACATAGCCTAACCTAAGATGCCTTTCCTAGACTAACCTACTCTTACCTACCCTATCCTACTCTAGCCTCGCCTAGCCTATCCTAGCCTAACTTAGGCTTCATTAGCCTAGCCTCGCTTGGCCTAGCCTACCCTAGCCTACTCTACCTGGACTAACCTAATCTATCCTATCATACTCTACTTTAGCCTAGCCTAGCCTAGCCTACTCTAGTCTAGCCTAATCTACTCTAGCCTATCTTAGCCTACTCTAGCCTAGCCTAATCTACTCTAAACTAGCTTAGCCGAACCGAGTCGAGCCTACTCTACCCTAGCCTAGCATAGCCTATACTAGCTTACACTAGTCTATCCTATCCTATCCTATCCTAGCCTAGCCTACTCTATTCTAGCCTAGCCTAGCCTACTCTAGCCTACTCTAGCCTGGCCTAGCCTAGCCTAGCCTAGCCTAGACTGGGCTGGACAAGCCTAGCCTAGCCTACTCTAGCCTAGCCTAGGATAACCTAGCCTAGCATAACCTAGACTACTCTAGCCTTGCCTAGCCTAGCCTAGTTTATTCTACTCTAGCCTATACTACAATAGCCTAGCCTAACCTATCCTACTCTAGCCTAGACTAGCTTAGCCTATCTGATCCTACACTAGCCTTCCTTACCCTAGCCTAGCTTATCCTACTCTAGCCTATGCTAGCTTACTATAGCTTAACTTACTCTAGTCTAACCTAACCTAACATATCCTACTCTATCTAGACTAGCGTAGCTTACTCTAGCCTAGACTAACCTTGGCTACTCTAACATAGCCTACTCACACTAGCCTAGCCTACTTTAGCCTAGACTAACCTTGCCTACTCTAGCCTAGTTAACTCTAGCCTAGCCTACTCTAGTCTAGCTTTGTGTAACATACTCTAGCCTAACCTAGCCTGGCCTAGCCTAGCATACTCTAGCCTACTCTAGTCTAGCTTAGCATAACATACTCTAGCCTAACCTAGCCTAGCCTAGCCTAGCATACTCTAGCCAAGGCTAGCCTAGACATGCCTAGCCTAACCTAATCTTGCCTACCATAGCCTATCCTAACCTATCTAGCCTAGCTTAGCTTACTCTTGCCTACCCTAGCTTAGCCTATTTTAGCTTAATCTGCTCTATCCTAGCCTAATCTACAATAAATTCTACTCTATTCTATCCTAGCATAGCCTACCCTAGCCAAGCCTATCCTAGTCTATGCTAGCCTACCCTGCCCTACCCTACTCTAGCCTAGCCTAGCCTACTCTAGCCTAGACTAGCTTAACCTAGCCTAGCCTAGCCCAGCCCAACCTAGCCTACTTTAGTAAACGGTAGACTAGCTTAATCTAGCCTAGCCTAGCCTATCGTAGCCTGGACTAGCCTACTCTAGCCTAGCCTAGCCTAGCCTAGACTAGTCTAGCTTACCCTAGCCTAGCCCAACGTAGCCTACTCTAGCCTAACCTAGACTACTCTAGCGTCACCTAGCCTACTCTAGCCTAACCTAGCCTAGCCTACTCTAGCCTAGCCTAGCCTACTTTATCATAGCCTAGCCTAGCCTACTCTAACCTATCCTACTCTAGCCTAGCCTAGCATATCCTACTCTACCCTAGCCTATCCTATCCTACTCTAACCTTCACGACCCTAGCCTAGCTTATCCTACTCTAGTCTACTCTGGCCTACTCTTAACTATGCTAGCTTATAAAAGCCTAAATTACTCTAGCCTAGCCTACTCTATCTACACTAACCTAGACTAGACTTGCCTACACTAACATAGCCTACTCTAGCCTAGTCAACTCTAATCTAGCCTACTCTAGCCTAGCCTAGCCTAACATACTCTAGCCTAGCCTAGCTACTCTAGCCTACACTAGGCTAGCTTAAACCTCCCTATATTAACCTAACCTGCATTGCCTAAACTAACCTACTCTAGCCTAGCTTAGCCTACTCTAACCTACCCTAGCTTATCCTTCATTAGCCTAGCCTAGCCTAGCCTACTCTACCAAGCCTAGCTTACTCTAGCCTAGCCTAATCTATTCTACCCTAGCCTAGCCTAACCTAGCCTAGCCTACTCTACCCCTGCCTAATCTACTATAGCCTAGCCTATCATAGCATAGCCTATCATAGCATAGCCTAGCCTAGCCTAGCCAAGCCTCTTGTAGCCTAGCCTATCCTGGCCTAGCCTAGCCTAATCTACTCTAGCCTAGCCTGGCTTAGTCTAGCCTAGCATGGCCTATCCTATCCTAGCTCAGTAAAGCGTGGCCTAGCCTAGCCTAGCCTACTCTAGCCTACCCTACTCTAGCTTAACCTAGCCAAGCGTAGCATAGCCTAGCTTAGCCCATCATAGACTAGCCTAGCCTAATCGAGCTTAGCCTACTCTATCCTAGCCTATTCTAGCCTACTCTAGCCTAGCCTATCCTAGCCTACCCTACCCTAGCGTACTCTAGCCTAGCTTAGAATACTCTAGTATACTCTAGTCTAGCCTAGCCTACTCTAGCTTACTCTACCATTGCTTAGCCTCCAACCTACTCCAACCTAGACTAGCCTACACTAGCCTAGCCTACCCTAGCCTACCCTATCGTACTCTGGTCTAGCCTAGCCTACTCTAGTCTAATCTAACCTAGCCTAGCCTACTCTAACCTACTCTAGCCTAGAATAGCCTAGCCTAGCCTACTCTAGCCTACTCTAGCCTAGAATAGCCTAGCCTAGCCTACTCTAGCCTAATCTAGTATACTCTCGTCTAGCCTACTCTAGCCTAGCCTAGCCTGGCCTAGCTTGGACTAGCCAAGCCTAGTCTAGACTAGCCTAACCTAGCCTAGCTTACCCTAGTCTAGCCTAGCTTACCCTAGCCTAGACTAGCTTACCCTAGCCTACTCTAGCCTACTTTATCCTAGCCTGGTCTATTCTACTCTAGTCTAGTCTAGCCTACTTTATCCTAGCCTACAATAATCTAATCCAACCTAGCCTAGCCTAGTGTAGCCTAGTCTAGTCTCGTATACTCTAGTCTAGCCTACTCTAGCCTACTCTAGCCTAACCTAGCCCAGCCTGGACTAGCCACGCCTAGCCTGGACTAGCCTACTCTAGCTTAACCTAGCCTAACCTAACCTAGCCTAACCTAGCCTAGCCTAGCTTACCCTAGCCTAGCCTAGCCTAGCCTACTCTAGCCTAGCCTAGCCTATGCTAGTGTAGTCTAGCCTACTCTAGCCTAGCCTAGCCTAGCCTAGACTAGCTTAGCCTAGTGTAGCCTAACCTAACCTAACTTAGCCTAGACTAGCCTAGCCTAGCCTAGCCTAGTCTAGACTAGCCTAGCCTACTCTAGCCTAACCTAGCCTAGCCTAGCCTAGTCTAGCCTAACCTGGACTAGCCTAATCTAGCCTAGCCTAGCCTAACCTGGAATAGCTTACCCTATTCTAACATAGCCTAGCGTACTCTAGCCTAACCTAGCCTGGCCTACTCTAGCCTAGCCTAGCCTACTTTATCCTAGCCTAGTCTATTCTACTCTAGCCTAGCCTTGCCTATCCTACTCTAGCCTAGCCTAGCCTATCCTACTCTAGCCTTCCCTACCCTAGCCTAGATTATTCTACTCTAGCCTACCCTACCCTACTCTTGCCTATGCTAGCTTACTCTAGCCTAACCTAATATAGCCTACTCCAGCCTAGCCTAATCTATCTACACTAGCCTAGCCTATTTTAGCTTAGAGTAACCTTTCCTACTTTAGCGTAGCCTACTCTATCCTAGTCAACACTAACCTAGCCTACTCTAGCCTAGCCTAGCCTAGCATAGTCTAACATACTCTAACATAGCCCAGCCTAAAATAGCATACTCTAGCCTAGGCTATCCTAGACCTACCTAGCCTAGCCTTGCATGCCTTTCCTATACTAACCTACTCTTACCTACGCTATCTTACTCTAGCCTCGCCTAGCCTATCCTAGCCTACTCTAGCCTACCCTAACTTAGCCTTCATTAGTCTAGCCTTGCTTGGCCTAGCCTACCCTAGCCTATTCTTCCTAGACTAACCTACTCTAGCCTATCCTAATCTACTTTAGCCTAGCCTAGCCTAGCCTACTCTAGTCTAGCCTAATCTACTCTAGCTTATCCTAGCCTACTCTAGCCTAACCTAGCCTACTCTAGCCTAGCCTAATCTACTCTAAACTAGCTTAGCCGAGCCGAGCCTACTCTACCCTAGCCTAGCTTAGCCTAGACTAGCCTACTCTAGTCTATCCTAGCCTATCCTATCCTATCCTAGCTTAGCCTACTCTAGCCTAACCTAGCCTAGCCTACTCTAGCCTAGCCTGGCCTAGCTTACCCTAGACTAGCCTAGCCTAGCTTGGCCTAACCTAACCTAGCTTAGCCTAGCCTAGCCTAGCCTAGTCTAGACTAGCCTAGCCTACTCTAGCCTATCCTAGCCTAGCCTAGCCTAGTATAGCCTACTCTAGCCTAACTTGAACCAGTCTACTCTAGCCTAATCTAGCCTAACACTGACTAGCTTACCCTATTCTAACATAGCCTAGTGTACTCTAGCCTAACCTAGCCTAGTCTACTCTAGCCTAGCCTAATCTATTCTACTCTAGCCTAGCCTATCCTATCCTACTCTAGCCTTCCCTACCCTAGCCTAGCTTATCTTACTCTAACTTACCCTACCCTATTCTTTCCTATGCAGGCTTACTATAGCCTAACTTACTCTAGCCTAACCTAATATAGCCTACTCTAGCCTAGCCTAATTTATCTACACTAGCCTAGTCTATTTTAGCCTAGAGTAACCTAACCTACATTAGCGTAGTCTACTCTATCCTAGTTAACACTAAATTAGCCTACTCTAGCCTAGCCTAGCCTAGCCTAACATACTCTAACATAGCTCAGCCTAAATTAGCATACTCTAGCCTAGGCTAGCCTAGACCTACCTAGCCTAACCTAGCATGTCTTTCATAGACTAACCTACTCTTACCTACCCTATCCTACTCTAGCCTCGCCTAGCCTATCCTAGCCTAACTTAGCCTACTCTAGCCTACCTTAACTTAGCCTTCATTAGCCTAGCCTCGCTTGGCCTAGCCTACCCTAGCCTATTCTTCCTAGACTAACCTACTCTAGCCTATTCTAATCTACTTTAGCCTAGCCTAGCCTAGTCTAGCCTATTCTACTCTAGCCTATCCTAGCCTACTCTAGCCTAACCTAGCCTAGCCTAATCTACTCTAAACTAGCTTAGCCGAGCCGAGTCTACTCTACCCTAGCCTAGACTAGGCTACTCTAGTCTATCCTAGCCTAGCCTATCCTAGCATAGCCTACTTTAGTCTAGCCTAGTCTACTCTAGCATAGCCTAGACTAGCCTAGCCTGGACGAGCCTAATCTACCCTAGCCTAGCCTAGCATAATGTAGACTACAATAGCCTTGCCTAGCCTACTCTTACCTAGCCTAGCCTACTTTATCTTAGCCTAGTCTATTCTACTCTAGCCTAGCCTACTCTAGCCTATCCTACAATAGCCTAGCCTAGCCTATCCTACTCTAGCCTAGACTAGCCTATCCTACTCTAGCCTAGCCTATCTGATCCTACACTAGCCTTCCTTACCCTAGCCTAGCTTATCCTACTCTAGCCTATGCTAGCTTACTATAGCCTAACTTACTCTAGCCTAACCTAACCTAACATATCATATTCTATCCTAGCCAACTCTATCTGCACTAGCGTAGCCTACTCTATCTACACTAGCCTAGACTAACCTTGCCTAATCTAGCGTAGCCTACTCTAGCCTAGTTAACTCTAGCCTACTCTAGTCTAGATTACGTAATATACTCTAGCCTAGCCTAGCCTAGCCTAGCCTGGCCTAGCATACTCTAGTCTAAGCTAGCCTAGACATGCCTAGCCTAACCTAATCTTGTCTACCCTAGCCTATCCTAACCTATCCTAGCCTAGCTTAGCCTACTCTAGCCTACCCTAGCTTAGCCTTAATTAGCCTAGCCTCATTTGGCCTAGCGTAGCCTAGTCTACTCTAACTAGCTGAGCCTACTCTATCCTACCCTAATCTACTCTAACCTGACCTAGCTTACTCTAGCCTAGCCTAGCCTAGCTATGCTTAGCCTAGCCTAATCTACTCTAGCCTAGCCTAGTTGATACTAGCATAGCCTAGCCTAGCCTAGCTTAGCCTACTCTAGCCTAGTCTATTCTAGCATAGTCTACTCTAGCCTAGCCTAGCCTATTATACTATATCCTAGCCTAGCTTAACCTAGCCTAGCCTACTCTAGCCTAGCCTAGCCTACTCTAGAGTCTACCCTATTCTATCCTAGCCTAGACTAGTCTAATCTATAATTCTACGAATTCATATATATACTTACCCTACCATAGCCTACTCTGGCCTAGCCTAGCCTACTTTAGCCTAATCCAACCTAGCCTAGCCTAGCCTACTCTAGTCTGACTTAGCCTAGCCTACTCTAGCCTACTCTTGCCTAGCCTAGACTAGCCTATCCTAGCCTACTCTAACCTACTCTAGCCTAGCCTAGCCTAACCTAGACTAGCCTAGCTTACCCTAGCCTAGCCCAACCTAGCCTAGCCTAGCCTACTCTAGCCTAACCTAGCCTAGCCTACTTTATCATAGCCTAGGCTATTATACTCTAGCCTAGCCTACTCTAGTCTAGCCTAGCCTATTCTACTCTAGCCTTGACTATCCTAGCTTATCCTACTCTAGTCTACTCTAGCCTACTCTTCCCTCTGCTAGCTTATCATAACCTAACTTACTCTAGCCTGACCTAACATAGCCTACTCCACCCTAGCCTACTCTATCTACAATAGCCTAGCCTACTTTAGCCTAGACTAGCCTTGCTACTCTAGCGTAGACTACTCTTGCCTAACATACTCTAACGTAGCTTAGCCTAGCCTATCTACTCTAGCCTAGGCTAGTTTAGCCTAGCCCTGCCTAGCCTAACCTAGCCTGCCTTGTCTAGACTAACCTACTCTTGCCTACCCTAGCCTAGTCTAGCCTAACTTTCCCTACTCTAACCTACCCTGCCTTATCCTTCATTAGCCTATCATCACTTGGCCTAGCCTAGCCGTACCTGGCCTAACCAAGCATGCCTTGTCTAGACTAACCTACTCTTGCCTACCCTAGCCTACTCTAGCCTACCCCGCCTTATCCTTCATCAGCCTATCCTCACTTGGCCTAGCCTAGCCTACTATATCCTAGCTTAATCCACTCTAGCCTAGCCTAGCCTACTCTAGCTTAGCCTAATCTACTCTAGCCTAGTCTATCCTAACATAGCCTAGCCTAGCCTAGCCTAATCTACTCTATCCTATCCTGACTTAGCTTAGCCTATCCTAGCTTAATCTACCGTGGCCTAGCCTACTCTCGCCCAGTCTAGCCTAGCTTAGCCTAGCCAAGCATAGCATAGCCTAACCTAGCCTAGACTAGCCTAGCCTAATCGAGCTTAGCCTACTCTAACCTAGCCTATCCTAGACTAGCCTAGCCTAATCGAGCTTAGCCTACTCTAGCCTATTCTAGCCTAGCCTATCTTAACGTAGCTTAGCCTAGCCTAGCTTGACTTATCCTAGCTTAACCTAGCCTACTCTAGCCAAGCCTAGCCTAGCCTGTCCTAGCCTACTCTGGCATAGTCTAGCCTACTCTAGCTTAATCCAACCTAGTCTAGCCTACTCTAGCCTAGCCTAGAGTAGCCTAGCCTGGCCTAGACTAGCCTAGTCTAGCCTATCCTAGCCTAGCCTACTCTAGTCTATCCTAGCCTACTCTAGCCTACTCTAGCCTAGCCTAGTCTAGCCTACTCTAGCCAAGTCTAGCATAGTCAAGCCTAGCCTAGACTAGCCTACTCTAGCCTAGCCTAGCCTAACGTAGCCTAGCTTACCCTAGCCTAGCCTAACGTAGCCTATCCTACTCTAGCCTAACCTATCCTAGCCTACTCTATTCTACTCTAGCCTAGCCTAACGTAAGTTAGCCTACTCTAGCCTATCCTACTCCAGCCTAGTCTAGCCTATCCTACTCTAGCCAATCCTATCCTATTCTACTCTATCCTTCCCTACCCTACTCTAGCTTATCCTACTCTAGCATACCCTAGCCTACTCTTTCCTATGCTAGCTTACTGTAGCCTAACTTTCTATAGCCTAACCTAACATAGCCTTCTCTAGCCTAGCCTACTCTAGCCTAACCTGGACTAGTCTATTCTAGCCTAGCCTAGCCTAACAATGACTAGCTTACCCTATCCTAACATAGTCTAGTGTACTCTAGCCTAGCCTAGTCTATTCTACTCTAGCCTATCATACTCTAGCCTAGCCTAGCCTATTCTACTCTAACCTAGCCTAGCCTATTCTACTCTAGCCTTCCCTACCCTAGCCTAGCTTATCCTACTCTAACCTATCCTACCCTACTCTTGCCTATGCTGGCTTACTATAGCCTAACTTAATATAGCCTACTCTAGCCTAGCCTAATCTATCTACACTAGCCTAGCCTATTTTAGCCTAGAGTAACCTTCCCTACTTTAGCGTAGCCTACTCTATCCTAGTCAACACTAACCTAGCCTACTCTAGCCTAGCCTAGCCTAACATACTCTAGCCTAGCCTAGCCTAGCCCAACATACTCTAACATAGCCCAGCCTAAACTAGCATACTCTAGCCTAGGCTAGCCTAAACCTACCTAGCCTAACCTAGCATGCCTTTCCTAGACTAACCTACTCTTACCTACCCTATCCTACTCTAGCCTAGCCTAGCCTATCCTAGCCTAACTTAGCCTATTCTAGCCTACACTAACTCAGCCTTCATTAGCCTAGTCTCGCTTGGCCTAGCCTACCCTAGCCTATTCTTCATAGACTAACCTACTCTAGCCTATCATAATCTACTTTAGCCTAGCGTAGCCTAGCTTAATCTACTCTAAACTAGCTTAGCCGAGCCGAGCTTACTCTACCTTAGCCTAGCCTAGCCTAGACTAGCCTACTCTAGTCTATCCTAGCCTGTCCTATCCTAGTCTAGCCTAGGTTAGGCTAGCCTAGCCTACTCTAGCATAGCCTAGACTAGCCTAGCCTAGCCTAGGCTGGACGAGTCTAATCTAGCCTAGCCCAGTCTACTCTAGCCTAGCCTAGCATAACGTAGACTATTCTAGCCTTGCCTAGCATACTCTTACCTAGCCTAGCCTAGTCTATTCTACTCTAGCGTATCCTACAATAGCCTAGCCTAGCCTATCCTACTATAACCTAGACTAGCCTATCCTACTCTAGCCTAGCCTATCTGATCCTACACTAGCCTTCCTTACTCTAGCCTAGCTTATCCTACTTTAGCCTATGCTAGTTTACTATAGCCTAACTTACTCTAGCCTAACCTAACCTAACATATCCTATTCTATCCTAACCTACTCTATCTACACTAGCGTAGCCTACTCTAGCCTAGCTAACCTTGCCTACTTTAGCGTAGCCTACTCTATCTACACTAGCCTAGACTAACCTTACCTAATCTAGCGTAGCCTACTATAGCCTACTCTAGTCTAGCTTAACGTAACATACTCTAGCCTAGCCTAGTCTAGCCTGGCCTAGCATACTCTAGCCTAGGCTAGCCTAGACATGCCTAGCCTAACCTAATCTTGCCTACCCTAGCCTACCCTAACCTATCCTAGCCTAGCTTAGCCTACTCTAGCCTACCCTAGCTTAGCCTTAATTAGACTAGCCTCACTTGGCCTAGCATACTTTATCCTACCCTAATCTACTCTAGCCTAGCCTAGCCTAGTTATGCTTAGCCTAGCCTAATCTACTCTAGCCTAGCCTAGCCGATCCTAGCCTAGCCTACTCTAGCCGAGCTTAACCTACTCTAGCCTAGCCTAGCTTAGCCTACTCTAGCCTAGCCAATTCTAGCATAATCTACTCTAGCCTAGCCTATCCTACTCTACTATATCCTAGACTAGCTTAACCTAGCCTAGCCTACTCTAGAGTCTACCCTATTCTATCCTAGCCTAGACTAGTCTAATTTATAATTATACGAATTCATATATATACTTAGCCTAGATTAACCTATTCTAGCCTAGTTAACTTAGCCTAGCCTAGCCTACCTTACCATAGCCTACTATGGCCTAGCCTAGCCTAGTCTAGCTTAATCCAACCTAGCCTAGCCTACTCTAGCCTAGCCTAGACTAGCCTATCCTAGCCTACTCTAGCCTACTCTAGTCTAGCCTAGCCTAGCCTAGACTAGCCTAGCTTACCTTAGCCTAGCCCAACCTAGCCTACTCTATCCTAGCCTAGCCTACTCTAGCCTAACCTACTTTATCATAGCCTAGGTTATTCTACTCTAGCCTAGCCTACTTTATCATAGCCTAGGTTATTCTACTCTAGCCTATCCTACTCTAGCCTTGACTATCCTAGCTTATCCTACTCTAGTCTACTCTAGCCTACTCTTGCCTCTGCTAGCTTATCATAACCTAACTTACTCTACCCTGACCGAACATAGCCTACTCTAGCTTGACCTACTCTATCTACACTAGCCTAGACTATCCTTGCTACTCTAGCGTAGCCTACTCTAGCCTAACATACTCTAGCATAGCTTAGCCTAGAATAGTTTAGCCTAGCCCTGCCTAGCCTAACCTAGCCTGCCTTGTCTAGACTAACCTACTCTTGCCTACCCTAGCCTAGTTTAGCCTAACTTTTCCTACTCTAGCCTACCCTGCCTTATCCTTCATTAGCCTATCCTCACTTGGCCTAACCTAACTACTCTAGCTTAGGCTAGGCTAGCCTAGCCCTACCTAGCCTAACCTAGCATGCCTTGTCTAGACGAACCTACTCTTGCCTACCCTAGCCTACTCTAGCCTACCCTGCCTTATCCTTCATCAGCCTATCCTCACTTGGCCTAGCCTAGCCTAGTCTACTGTAGCCTATCCTATCCTAACATAGCCTAGCCTAGCCTATTCTATCCAAGCCTAGCCTAGCCTAATCTACTCTAGCAAATCCTGACTTAGCCTAGCCTATCCTAGCTTAGTCTACCGTGGCCTAGCCTACTCTCGCCTAGTCTAGCCTAGCTTAGCCTAGCCAAGCATAGCATAACCTAACCTAGCCTAGCCTAATTGAGCTTAGCTTACTCTAGCCTCGCCTAGCCTAATCGAGCTTAGCCTAGCCTAGCTTATCCTAACTTAAACTAGCCTACTCTAGCCAAGCCTAGCCTAGTCTACGTTAGCCTAGCCTGTCCTAGCCTACTCTGGCCTAGCCTAGCCTAATCCAACCTAGTCTAACCTACTCTAGCCTAGCCTAGAGTAGCCTAGCCTGGCCTAGACTAGCCTATCCTAGCCTAACCTAGCCTAGCCTACTTTAGTCTATCCTAGCCTACTCTAGCCTAGCCTAGCCTAACCTACTCTAGCCAAGCCTAGCCTAGACTAGCCTACTCTAGCCTAGCCTAGCCTGAACTAGCCTACTCTAGCCTAGTCTAGCCTAACCTTGACTAGCCTAGCTTACCCTAGCTTAGCTCAACGTAGCCTACTCTAGCCTAACCTAGACTACTCTAGCGTCGCCTAGACTAGCCTACTTTATCATACCCTAGTCTATTCTACTCTAGCCTAGCCTACTCTAACCTATCCTACTCTAGCCTAGCCTAGCCTATCCTACTCTAACCTTCACGACCCTAGCCTAACTTATCCTACTCTAGTCTACTCTGGCCTACTCTTGCCTATGCTATCTTATTAAAGCCTAACTTACTCTAGCCTAACCTAACATAGCCTACTCTATCTACACTAGCCCAGCCTACTTTAGTCTAGACTAGACTTGCCTACGCTAGCGTAGCCTACTCTAGCCTAGTTAACTCTAGCCTAGCCTACTCTAGCCTAACCTACTTTAGCCTACTCTAGCCTAGCGTAGACCTGCCTATCCTAACGTAGCTTAGCTTAGCCTAGTCTGGTTTATCCTAGCTTAGCCTAGCCTACTTTAACTAAGCCTATCCTAGTATACGCTAGCCTAGCCTAGTCTACACCAGCCTACCCTACCCTAGTGTACTCTGGCCTAGCCTAACCTACTCTAGCATATCCTATCCTAGCCTAGCCTAGCATAGAATACTCTAGTATACGCTAGTCTAGTCTAGCCTAGCCTCTAGCCTACTTTAGCCTAGTCTAGCCTTCACTAGCCTAACCTAGCCTACCCTACCCTACCCTATCGTACTCTGGTCTAGCCTAGCCTACTCTAGCCTTATCTAACCTAGCCTAGCCTACTCTAGCCTAAATTAGCTTAGCCTAGCCTACTCTAGCCTAGTATACTCTAGTCTAGCCTACTCTAGCCTACTCTAGCCTAGCCTAGCCTAGCCTAGCTTGGACTAGCCAAGCCTAGCCTGGACTAGCCTTCTCTAGCCTAGCCTAGCCTAATCTAGCCTATCTTACCCTAACCTAGCCCAACCTAACCTAACCTAGCTTACCCTAGCCTAGCCTAACCTAGCCTACTCTAGCCTAGCCTAGCCTACTTTATCATAGCCTGGTCTATTCTACTCTAGTCTAGCCTAGCCTACTTTAACCTAATATAACCTATCCTAGCTTACTCTAGCCTAGACTACTCTAGCTTAGCCTACTCTAGACTAGACTAGACTAGACTAGCCTAGCCTAGCCTAGCCTAGCCTAGTCTAGTCTCTTATACTCTAGTCTAGCCTGACCTAGCCTACTCTAGCCTACTCTACTCTAGCCTAGCCTAGCCTGGACTAGCCTACTCTAGCCTAACCTAGCCTAACCTAACCCAGCTTACCCTATCCTAGCCTAACCTAGCCTAACCTAGCCTAGCCTAGCCTACTCTAGGCTAGCCTAGCCTAGCTTAGCCTAGACTAGCCTAGCGTAGCCTAACCTATCCTAGCTTAGCCTAGACTAGCCTAGCCTAGCCTAGCCTAGTCTAGACTAGCATAGCCTACTCTAGCCTGGCCTAGCCTACTCTAACCTAGCCTAGCCTACTCTAACCTAGCCTAGCCTAACCTGGACTAGCCTACTTTAGCCTAGACTAACCTAGACTAGCTTACCCTATCCTAACATAGCCAAGCGTACTCTAGCCTAACCTAGCCTAGCCTACTCTAGCCTAGACTAGCCTACTTTATCCTAGCCCAGTCTATTCTACTCTAGCCTATCCTACTATAGCCTAGCCTAGTCTATCCTACTCTAGCCTACTTTATCCTAGCCCAGTCTATTCTAGTCTAGCCTATCCTACTATAGCCTAGCCTAGTCTATCCTACTCTAGCCTAGCCTATCCTATCCTACTCTAGCCTTCCCTACCTTAGCCTAGCTTATCCTACTTTAGCTTACCCTAGCCTACTATTGCCTATACTAGCTTACTATAGCCTAACTTACTCTAGCCTAACCTAATATAGCCTACTCTAGCCTAGTCTACTCTATCTACACTAGCTTATCCTATTTTAGCCTAGAGTAACCTTCCCTACTTTAGTGTAGCGTACTTTATCCTAGTCAACTCTACTCTAGCCTAGCCTAGCCTAACATACTCTAGCCTAGCCTAACCTTGCCTAACATACTCTAACAAAGCCTATCTTAGACTAGCATACTCTAGCCTACGCTAGCCTAGACCTACCTATCCTAACCTAGCATGCATTTCCTATACTAACCCACTCTTACCTACTCTATCCTACTCTAGCCTCGCCTACCCTATCCTAGCCTAACTTAGCCTACTATAGCCTACCCTAACTTACCCTTCATTAGCCTAGCCTCGCTTGGCCTAGCCTACCCTAGCCTACTCTACCTAGACTAACCTACTTTAGCCTATTCTACTCTACTCTAGCCTAGCCTAGACTACTCTAGTCTAGTCTAATCTACTTTAGCCTATCTTAGCCTACTCTAGCCTAACCTAGCCTACTCTATCCTAGCCTAATCTACTCTAAACTAGCTTAGATGAGCCGAGCCTGCTCTACTCTACCCTAGCCTAGCCTAGCCTACTCTAGTCTATCCTAGCCTATCCTATCCTATCCTATCCTAGCCTAGCCTAGCATATCCTAGCCTAGCCTAACCTATTATAGCCTAGCCTAGCCTAGGCTGGACGAGTCTAATCTAACCTTGCCTAGCCTACTCTAGCCTAGCCTAGTATAACCTAGACTACTCTAGCCTTGCCTAGCCCACTCTTGTCTAGCCTAGCCTACTTTATCCTAGCCTAGTCTATTCTACTCTAGCCTAGCCTACTCTAGCCTATCCTACTCCAGCTTAGACTAGCCTATCCTACTCTAGCCTAGCCTATTTGCTCCTACATTAGCCTTCCTTACCCTAGCCTAGCTTATCCTACTCTCGCCTATGCTAGCTTACTATAGCCTGGCTTACATTGTCCATGCCTCGAGAGCGGATGGACAATGTGGTCACCTAGTCCATGCCTAAACAATGTGATGTCCCGTCCCCAAGATTAGGCCAGCAGGGAGTGACTTAGTAGTCTATATGTTCCCGTAGACTATAGTCAGGCACAAACAGGGAACCAGATGGAGAAATAAGGAGGAATTAAGGCTAAACGATAAATTAAGCCAA
>ML798593.1:213472-224173 GCA_009831015.1 Picea engelmannii | reverse complement strand
AAGAATTAGGTCGGGAAAGATATAAAGAGAGGAATTTGACCTAATTCCTCATTATGCATTGTTATGATTTGATGTTGAGACTTCCGAGAGGAGGAGGAGAGCCAACCTTATTGTTTTGTGGATTTCTGGAGGAAACCACCACCCTTGATCGGTTTCGGTGTTGAGAGACACACCCTAGCCCATCGGAGATACCATCCAGGTATCTCACCGTTCATTTCAGGAGAGTTTATTGTGGAGGGCGCAAGTCATTTTGAGGGTTCAGAGATCTGCAGTAGACCGTTGTCACGATTGCAGATTCATTCCGACCCAGTATAGATCCGGCCAGGGCGCTTCCATTGAGCCATTCATCATCAGATTTCGATGGTAGAATCTTGCAGATCGATCCATCCAACCATTTTGGGCGCAGTCATTCCGGACAGACGTTTGGCGTTGCATGCAGGGGTTCCCTATCAGATCCGGCCAAACCCTTCCGACCCATTTCATCATTGGACGAGACGAGCGTTTTGAGCTATATAGTATCCAATTCCGATAGTGGAATCCTTTGGGGCGCATTCAGTGCCCAAGGAGGAGCGCAAACCCCCCAGGGGTCCAGATCCAGTGCCGTAGAGGTCCAATCCGAGTTCCGACAGACATTTATTCCAGTGTAGAGGCTAGGGCGCATTGATTGGAGCAGTTTCGAGCCCATTCTGAAGGTGGATTCTTTAGATCGAGTTTTCCAGCTGGTAGCGGTTACTGTATTTCTCCGGGATCGCTCATTTTTGCCTATCTATCCGTGCATGCGGAAGATCTGCTGTCTTCTTACGGTCACGGGTATTTCTTTTGTTATTTGATTGTATTCCAGTACAGATCCAGGAGATCTGACTGACGTCTAGGCTCTATATTTTCAGTAGGCTATTTGTATTTCCATGCATGAACGATTATTATTCATGATATTGAGCAATTGACATTCTATACTCTTGCATGCGTCTTTATATGATTGTTAAACCTTCATTATGCAACATGCACATGTAATAACCGACATCCAACCATAATAACCGACATGCAACCACAATAACCAACATGCAAACACAATAACCGAAGAACATCTCATTCACACAGCTAAAACGCATCCAGAAACCCCCAGTGTATCAGATCTGCACGCCAGAGCAGCATAACAGTAGCAAATATCTTGATCAGCCGGATCAGGGATATTTCAAACAAGCATGCAACATCTCATGGAACTCAAAAATGCTACTCAGTTAGGTTTTTATGCCATGAGGAGGAATTGGCCAAGAGTCCCCGAAATGGTTTGGGATGCGACTTGCAACTGAGCATATAGAGAATATCGAGACACGGATTAAGGAACCGTCGACTCTGATGGATTATCGGGATAGCATTTCATTTAGAGCACCCCTCACTCCCGGGTGCCATGCCTCAAAATTTGCAGTACTCAACGTTTTTGAGAACTAATGTTTTTCTCAGTTTGAAGCAATGCAACATTTGGATTAAAGGATCCAATTTACGAAACCATGCCTCGGGAACGGATGGACAATGTGGTCACCTAGTCGATGCCTAAAAAAGCATGCAGCATCTCATGGAAATAAAAAATGTTGCTCCGTTAGGCTTTTATGCCCCGAGGAGGAATTTTCAAGAGTCCCCAAAATAGTTTGGGATAAGACTTGCAACTGGGCATAAAACGAAAACCGAGACTCGGATTGAGGAACCGTCGTTTTTTTTGGATTCCTGGCATAGGATTTTAGCTAGACCTCCGCTCACTCCCTATTCCAACCCCTCGGAAATGCCTAGAATTTCCAAGTGGAGGTATGGAATTAGTTGGAGAATATGATGACATCTCATGCTCTCTTTTATTATCCACAAAAGTTGCATTATTTTCTTACTTATTGTAGCTTAGGTGACATGCTATCACAACTCTCTCATTGCAGTTTATTTTTTTGACCTCATCAATGGTGTTGGGTTCCCTTTATCTTGGTATTGGTTCATAGGCCTAAGGTGTTGGCTCAGAGCCTTTACATTAATCTCTAAGCATGATACTAGGGGTTTAGGTTGCTTCTTGCGATCACTTAGTCCATGCCTAAACAAAATTGCAGCATCTCACAGAACTAAAAAATGTTGCTCTGTTAGGTTTTTATGCCCTGAGGAGGAATTGGCCAAGAGTCCCTGAAATGGTTTGGGATGCGACTTGCAATTGGGCATAAAACAAAAATTGAGACTTGGATTGAATAACCGTCGACTTCGATGGATTACTGGGATAAGATTTTAGCCATAGCACCCCTCACTCCCGGTTCCAACCCCTTGGAAGTTGTTTTTTTCATCCATTTCGATAACTAGTGCTTTGCTCAGTAAGAAGCAATGCAACATTTGGAATTAGAGGTCCAATTTATGAAACCATGCCTCGGGAGCGGATGGAAAATGTGGTCACCTAGTCCATGCCTAAACAAGCATGCAACATCTCATGGAACTCAAAAATGCTACTCAGTTAGGTTTTTATGCCATGAAGAGGAATTGGCCAAGAGTCCCCGAAATGGTTTGGGATGCGACTTACCACTGGGCATATAGTGAATATCGAGACTCGGATTAAGGAACCCTCGACTCCGATGGATTATTGGGATAGGATTTCCTCTAGAGCACCCTTCACCCCCGGGTGCTATGCCTCAGAATTTGCAGTACTCAATGGTTTCGAGAACTAATGTTTTGCTCAGTTTGAAGCAATGCAACATTTGGATTAAATGATCCAATTTATTAAACCGTGCCTCGGGAGTAGATGGACAATGTGGTCACATAGTCCATGCCTAAACAAGCTTGTAGCATCTCACAGAACTAAAAAATGTTGTTCCGTTAGGTTTTTATGCTTGGAGGAAGAATTGGCCAAGAGTCTCGGAAATGGTTTGGGATGCGACTTGCAACTGGACATAAAATGAAAACCGAGACTCGGATTGAGGAACCATCGACTTCGATGGATTACTGGGATAGGATTTTAGCTAGAGAACCCCTCACTTCTGGTTCCAACCGCTCGAAAATTATTTTTTTCATCGATTTCAATAACTAGTGCTTTGCTCAGTAGGAAGCAATGCAACATTTGGATTTAGGGGTCCAATTTACGAAACCATGTCTCAGGATCAGATGGACAATGTGGTCACCTAGTCCATGCCTAAACAAGCATGCAACATCTCATGGAACTCAAAAATGCTACTCCGTTAGGCTTTTATGCCCCGAAGAGGAATTGCCAAGAGTCCCCGAAATGATTTGGGATGCGACTTGCAACTGGGCATAAAATGAAAACTGAGACTCGGATTGAAGAACCATCGTCTTTTCTAGATTCCTGGCACAAGATTTTAGCTAAAGCACCCCACTCCCAGTTCCAACCCCTCAGAAGTTGTTTTTTCCATCGATTTTGACAGTTAGTGCTTTGCTCAATAAGAAGCAATGCAACATTTGGATTTAGGGGTCCAATTTAAAAAACTATGGCTCGGGAGCGGATGGACAATGTGGTCACCTAGTCCATGCCTAAGAAAGCATGCAACATCTCATGGAACTCAAAAATGTTGCTCCGTTAGGGTTTTATGCCCCGAGGAGGAATTGCAAAGAGTCCCCGAAATGGTTTGGGATGTGACTTACAACTGGGCACAAAACGAAAATAGAGACTCAGATTGAGGAACCGTCATCTTTTTTGGATTCCTGGCATAGGATTTTAGCTAGAGCACCCCTCACTCCCTGTTCCAACCCCTCAGAAGTTGTTTTTTTCATCAATTCCTATAACTAGTGTTTTGCTCAGTAAGAAGCAATGCAACATTTGGATTTAGGTGTCCAATTTATGAAACCATGCATCGGGAGCGGATGGACAATGTGGTCACCTAGTCCATGCCTAAACAAGCATGCAACATCTCATGGAACTCAAAAATGCTACTCAGTTAGGTTTTTATGCCATCAGGAGGAATTGGCCAAGAGTCCCCGAAATGGTTTGGGATGCGACTTGCAACTGGGCATATAGCGAATATCAAGACTCAGATTAAGGAACCGTCGACTCCGATGGATTACTGGGATAGGATTTCATCTAGAGCACCCCTCACTCCTAGGTTGCATGCCTCATAATTTACAGTACTTAACATTTTCGAGAACTAGTGTTTTACTCAATTTGAAGCAATGCAACATTTGGATTAAATGATCCAATTTATGAAACCATGCCTTGGAAGCAGATGGAAAATGTGGTCACATAGTCTATGGCTAAACAAGATTAGAGCATCTCACGGAACTAAAAAATGTTGCTCCATTAGGTTTTTATGCCCTGAGGAAGAATTGGCCAAGAGTCCCTAAAATGGTTTGGGATGCGACTTGAAACTGGACATAAAATAAAAACCGAGACTCAGATTGAGGAACCATCGACTTTGATAGGTTTCTGACATAGGATTTTAACTAGAGCACCCCTCACTCTCGGTTCCAACCCCTCGTAAGTTGTTTTTTTCATCGATTTCGATAACTAATGCTTTGCTCAGTAAGAAGCAATGCAACATTTGGATTTAGGGGTCCAATTTACAAAACCATGCCTCGGGAGCAGATGGACAATGTGGTCACCTATTCCATGCCTAAACAAGCATGCAACATCTCATGGAACTCAAAAATGATACTCCGTTATGCATTTATGCCCTGAGGAGGAATTGCCAAGAGTCCTCGAAATGGTTTGGGATACAATTTGCAACTGGGCATAAAATGAAAATAGAGATTGGATTGAGGAACCGTCGTTTTTTTTGGATTCCCGTCATAGGATTTTAGCTAGAGCAACCCTCATTCCCGGTTACAACCCCTTGGAAGTTGTTTTTTTCATCGATTTCGATAACTAGTGCTTTGCTCAGTAAGAAGCAATGCAACATTTGGATTAAGGGGTCCAATTTACGAAACCATGCCTCGGGAGCGGATGGACAATGTGGTTACCTAGTCCATGTCCAAACAAGCATGCATCATCTCACAGAACTAAAAAATGCTGCTTGGTTAGGAATTTATGCCCCGAGGAGGAATTGCCAAGAGTCCTCGAAATGGTTTGGGATGCGACTTGCAACTGGGCATAAAATGAAAACAAAGACTCGGATTGAGGAATTGCCGTCTTTTTTGGATTCCTGGCATAGGATTTTATCCATAACACCTATCACTCCCGGTTCCAACCCCTTAGAACTTGTTTTTTTCATCACTTTCGATAACTAGTTCTTTGCTCAGTAAGAAGTAATGCAACATCTGGATTTAGTGGTTCAATTTACGAAACCATGGCTCGGAAGCGGATGGACAATGTGGTCACCTAGTTCATGCCTAAACAAGCATGCAACATCTCATGGAACTAAAAAATGCTACTCAATTAGGTTTTTATGCCATGAGGAGGAATTGACCAAGTGTCCTCAAAATGGTTTGGGATGCGACTTTCAATTGGGTATATAGCAAATATCGAGACTCGGATTAAGGAACAGTCGACTCCGATGGATTACTGAGATAAGATTTCATCTAAATCACCCCTCACTCCTGGGTGCCATGCCTCGGAATTTGCAGTACTCAACGTTTTAGAGAACTAGTGTTTTGCTCAGTTTGAAGCAATGCAACATTTGGATTAAAGGATCCAATTTACGAAACCATGCCTTGAGAACGGATGAACAAAGTCCCGAGGAGGAATTGCCAAGAGTCCCCGAAATGGTTTGGGATGCGACTTGCAACTGGGCATAAAATGAAAATCGAGACTCGGATTGAGGAACCGTCGTCTTTTTTGGATTCCTGGCATAAGATTTTAGCTAAAGCACCCCTCACTCCCTATTCCAACCCCTCAAAAGTTGTTTTTTTTATCGATTTTGATATATAGTGCTTTGTTGAGTAAGAAGCAATGCAACATTTGGATTTAGGGGTCCAATTTATGAAACCATGCCTCGGGAGCGGATGGAGAATGTGTTCACCTAGTCCATGCCTAAACAAGCATGCAACATCTCATGGAACTCAAAAATGCTATTCTGTTAGGCATTTATGCCCCGAGGAGGAATTGCCTAGAGTGCCCTAAATGGTTTGGGATGCGACTTGCAACTGGGCATAAAACGAAAAAAGGGACTTGGATTGAGGAACCGTAGTTGTTTTTGGATTCCTGGCATAGGATTTTAGCTAGAACACCCCTCACTCACGGTTCCAACCCCTCGAAAGTTTTTTTTTTCATGGATTTCGATAACTAGTTCTTTGCTCAATAAGAAGCAATGAAACATTTGGATTTAGGGGTCCAATTTATGAAACCATGCCTCGGGAGAAGATGGACAATGTGGTCACCTAGTCCATTGCTAAACAAGCATGCAACATCTCCTAACTTGGCCTAGGCTAATGTAGCTTAGCCTAGCTTAGCATGTTTTATCCTAAGTTAGCCTAGCCTACTCTAGCCAAGCCTAACCTACCCTACCCTAGCCTACTTTTGCCTAGCCTAGCCTACTCTAGCTTAATCCAACCTAGCCTAGCCTACTCTAGCCTAGCCAATTCTAGCCTAGCCTACTCTAGCCTAGCCTAGCCTAGCTAAGCTTAGCCTGGATTAGCCTACTCTAGCATAGCCTAGCCTAACCTAGCCTAGCTTACCCTAACCTAGCCTAGCCTAGCCTAGCCTACTCTAGCCTAACCTAGCCTAGCCTACTTTATCATCTCCTAGTCTATTCTACTCTAGCCTATCCTACTTTAGCCTAGCCTAGTCTATCCTACTCTAGCCTAGCCTATCCTATCCTACTCTAGCCTTCCCTACCCTCACCTAGCTTATCCTTCTCTAGCCTACCCTAGCCTACTCTTGCCTATGATAGCTTACTATAGCCTAACTTACTCTAGCCTAACCTAACATAGCCTACTCTATCTACACAAACCTAGACTAACCTTGCCTACTCTAGTGTAGCTTACTCTAGCCTACTTTATCCTAACCTAGCCTAGCCTAACATATTATAGCCTAGCGTAGCCTAGCCTAGCATAATCTAGCCTAGCATGGCCTATCCTATCCTATCTCAGTAAAGCATGGCCTAGCCTACTCTAGCCTAGCCTAGGCTACTCTATCCTAGCCTACCGTACTCTAGCTTAACCTAGCCAAGCGTAGCATAGCCTAGCCTAGACTAGCCTAGCCTAATTGAGCTTAGCCTCCTCTAGCCTAGACTTAACTAGTCTAGGCTATGCTACGCTTGGCCTAGCCTAATTGAGCTTAGCCTCCTCTAGCCTAGACTTAACTAGTCTAACATAGCTTAGCCTAGCCTACTCTAGCCAAACCTATCCTAGTATGCGCTAGCCTACCCTACCCTAGCGTACTTTGGCCTAGCCTAGCATACTCTAGCCTAGCCTACTCTAGCCTAGACTAGCCTATCCTATCCTATCCTAGTCTAGCCTAGAATACTCTAGTATACGCTAGTCTGGCCTAGCCTAGCCTACTCTAGCCTCTAGCCTAGCCGAGCCTACACTAGCCTAGCCTAGCCTAACCTAGCCTACCCTATCGTACTCTGGTCTAGCCTAGCCTAGTCTAGCCTAATCTAACCTAGGAGCCTAGTCTAGCCTAATCTAACCTAGGAGCCTAGTCTAGCCTAATCTAACCTAGCCTAGCCTACTCTAGCCTAGCCTAGCCTAGCCTAGCCTACTCTAGCCTAATCTAGTATACACCTGTCTAGCCTAGCTTAGCCTACTCTAGCCTAGCCTAGCTTAGACTAACCTAGCCTAATCTAGCTTAGCCTAATCTACTCTAGCCTAGACTAGCCTAGCCTAGCCTAGCCTATCCTAGCCTAGCCTAAACTATCCTAACATAGCCTAATCTACTCTATTTTAGCCTATGTTAGCCTAGCCTGTACTAGCTTAGTCTAGTCTATACTAGCTTAGTCTAGTTTGGCATAGCCTACTCTGGCCTAGTCTAGCCTAATATAACCTAGTCTAGCCTACTCAAGCTTAGACTAGCCAAGCGTAGCATAGCCTAAACTAGCCTAGCATAATCGAGATTAGCCTACTCTATCCTATCCCACCCTAGCCTAGCCTAACGTAGCTTATCCTAGCCTAGCTTGACTTATCCTAACTTGGCCTAGCCTAACATAGCTTAGCCTAACCTAGCCTTGCTTATCCTAACTTAACCTAGCCTACTCTAGCCAAGTCTATCCTACTCTACGCTAGCCTACCCTACCCTAGCCTACTTTCGCCTAGCCTAATCCAACCTATCCTAGCCTACTCTAGCCTAGCCTAGCTTAGCCTAGCCTAGCCTAGCCTAGCTAAGCTTAACCTAGACTAGCCTACTCTAGCATAGCCTAGCCTAACCTAGCCTAGCTTACTCTAGCCTAGCCTAGCCTAGCCTAGCCTACTCTATCCTAACCTAACAAAGCCTACTCTAGCCTATCCAACTTTAGCCTAGCCTAGCCTATCCTACTCTAGCCCAGCCTATCCTATCCTACTCTAGCCTTCCCTACCCTAGCCTAGCTTATCCTACTCTAGCCTACCCTAGCCTACTCTTGCCTATGATTGCTTACTATAGCCCAACTTACTCTAGCCTAACCTAACATAGCCTACTCTAGCCTAGCCTACTCTATCTACACCAAGCTAGACTAACCTTTCCTACTCTAGTGTAGCCTACTCTAGCCTAGCTTACTCTAGCCTACTTTATCCTAGCCTAGCCTAGCCTAACATACTCTAGCCTAGCATACTCTAGCCTAGGCTAGCCTAGAACTACCTAGCCTAACCTAGCCTTCCTTGCCTAGCCTAACTTACTCTTACCTACCCTAGCCTACTCTAGCCTAGCATAGCCTATCCTAGCCTAGCTTAGCCTACTCTAGCCTACCCTAGATTAGCCTGCATTAGCCTAGCCTAGCCTAGCCTACTCTACGTAGCCTATCCTACTCTAGTCTAGCCTAGCCTACTCTACTCTACTCTAGCCTAGCCTAGCCTACTCTAGCTTAGCCTAATCTACTTTAGCTTAGCCTAGCTTAGTTGAGCCTACTCTAGCCTAGCCTACATTAGCCTAGCCTAGCCTAGCCTAGCCTACTCTAGCCTAGCCTACTTTAGCCTAGCCTAGCCTAGCCTAGCCTACTCTAGACTACTTTAGCATAGCCTAGATTAGCCTACCCTAGACTACTCTAGCCTAGACTAGACTAGCCTAGCCTAGACTAGCCTACTCTAGCCTAGTCTAACATACCCTAGCCTAGCTTACCATAGCCTAGCCTAGCCGAATAGCCTAGCCTAGACTAGCCTATTCTAGCCTAGCCTAGCATAACCTAGCCTAGCTTACCATAGCCTAGCCTAACCTAGCCTACTCTAGCCTAACCTATCTTAGCCTACTCTATCCTAGCCTATCCTACTTTATCTTAGCCTAGTCTATTCTACTCTAGCGTAGCCTAGCCTAGCCTAGCCTATCCTACTCTAGCCTATACTATCCTATCCTACTCTAGCCTTCCCTACCCTAGCCTAGCTTATCCTACTCTAGCCTACTCTTGCTAATACTAGCTTACTCTAGCCTAACCTAACATAGGCTACTCTAGCCTAGCACCTTTAGCCTAGCCTACTTTACCCTAGACTAACCTTGTCTACTCTAGCTTAGCCTACTCTCGCCTAGTTAACTCTAGCCTAGCATACTATAGCCCTAGAAGAAGAAATCGTCGTTTAAACGGCAAAAATCGGCAAAATCGCGCTTTTTTTAGCCCGACGATTTTTACTTTAAAAAAACGCACGATTTTTTAGACAGAGAAAAAAACACGCGATTTTTTAGACAGAGAAAAAATCGCGATTTTTTCAAAAAATCGGGAAAAAAACGCCAAAAAACGCCTGGGACGCACGGGCCGCGGGATAAAGAGCCTGATTTGGTTTTTTTTTGGTCATTTGTTTTTTTTTGTGTGTGGAGCAGCAAGGGAAGAAGTTTGTGGAGGCCATCAAGCGTTTTTGAGGTGTGCAAAGGCAGGGTAGTGGATTCATCCACAAACTTTGAAGATTTTTGTGGTGGAGCAAGGCTCAAACTTCAACCGGTTGGATCTTTGAAATTTTCATCCACAACCTCCAAGCAAGGTATGTATGCCCTTCCCAATTTGTATGCTAATTGTTTCCATACACTTGCATGTTTTCTTGCTTCTTTGTTTGCTTAGATTTAGTTTTTTTTTTTTTATCATCTTGCCAATAATTTATAGAACAAACAAAATGTAAGGGTTGTTTTGGAAAATTTCATTGGGGTATGTAGCTTGTTTTTTTTGTTTTTTAGCCACCTAGTTGATGCCATTTTTCATGGCTAACATTCTTCTTTGGATGGCTGATTTTTTAAGTTAATATGCTGCAAATTTTTTTTTCAAGTGGGGTTTAATGTATTTTTTTGTGTTTTTTTTGCCCTAGGTCCATTTGCATAGCACTCAGCAAACATGCCTAGAGCCTTGGATCCAATGTGGGAGTATGGTGAGCCTGAACAAATCGACAATCTTTAACATGCAAATTATGTAAGACACGTATTAAAGGAGGAGTATACAGGTTGAAATACCATTTGGCCAAAATTCTGGGGTTTGATGTTGGGCTTTGTAGCAACGTGACCCCAGAGATTATGAGAGCTTCCCATGATGCAATTAATGCAAAGGAAAAAAAGAAGGAAGAGTCGGCTACAAAAAAAGTTGAACTTGCAGCTTATAAGATGTATCAAAGTTCACCAGGGATATCTTCCCATGCCACTGAGGGTAGTGGGAGGGGCTCCACAGCAGCAGATTCACCTGTTGGGAAGATCCC
>ML798593.1:164524-183563 GCA_009831015.1 Picea engelmannii | reverse complement strand
GACCATTTGGGTTTCGGTAAAGCTCTCCGCAAGTTTCCAAGCAAAGAGTTAACCTCCAAGGAGGCCCAAACCATTTCACTAATTGAACATTAATTTATCCTAATAAAACACTCGAACTACATTGCCCACGATTCTCATTAAGGAACTGGTCTCATTTTTCACACTCAGCAAAGCCACAGGCTTCATTTCATAATTGGTTATATATTTAATGTAAATGAAACTTTCACCTAATAATTGTTTCTCGGTATCCTTTTGATGCAAGTTAATATTCATTTGATGATATATATATCGTGGTGAATGTTTGTTTCATGTTTTATTCAGTTTATGGTTAATGGTTTGAAGAATCAATAAACTCCTAGATTTCAATTTTCGTACTTAGCTTAAAATCCTTAGTATATTTGTTAGGTATTAGCCCCCTTGGCTTCGCTAGGAGTTGGCCTAGACGGAGGAGTTGAGGATTAGGTGACAGCACCTTAACTCTCACTTGCCCCCAAGGACACACCGAGTGGATTGAAGATTTCTTCCACGTCTCCCAGGTGTGTATAAGGAGGCAACATTTTTGGTGCCGTTGCCGGGGAGAAATCTTTCTATTCCCGGAACATGACTTGTTTTTCCTTGTTTTTACTTAGTTTTTTTATGCTTGTAGTTTATCAGAAATAGACTCAACCATCTGGCAACTCCACTTAATTCCAATTTAACTAGGTATTCTACAAGGAGGAATTCAGAAGGCATTCTTAACTTCATTCCTGAACCTGAAAAGGTTTATTGAAGGAGGTTAGCTAAGGCCTCTTTTTGTAGAGTACTTAGTCATTTAGGAACTGAGTCCATTTCTGATATCCACTTGCTTTTTGCTAGTAGTAATTTTTCAGAAATGGCCATATATGATCCTTGTGATTTCAGTGCAATAAATAATTATCCACATGCTATTCCTGAAAAGGCCATTGAAAAACTTCCTAGTTTCCAAGGGAATAATGCCATTTCATCTAAAATGCATGTCAAATCTTTTATGAGATTTTAAATAAATGGTGTGTTGCACATGATTATGAAGATGTAAAAATGAAGTTATTTGTCCTTTCCTTAGAAGATGATGCTTCATACTGGTATGAAGACATGCCGGATAACACTTTCAAAACCTTGAAAGAACTCATTGATGCCTTTACTGAAAAGTGGGGGGAAAAAAGGGATCACCATCATCTTTTGGTGGCACTCAACACAATGAAGAAAAATGAAAATGAAACCATGGATGAGTTCAACAAAAGATTCAATGAATTAGTTTCAAGCATGCATGAAGACATCAAACCTCCTGAGAGTGTTATCTTGATCTATTACATTGAGGCATTTGGTGGTGAAATAAGGTATCAACTAAGAGATAAGGAACCCACCGATCTCAAAAAGGATCAAGAAACCGCTATCAAGATTGACAAAAATATGCAAGCTTCAAGAAATTCAAACCTTCCAGAATTCACAAGAGGCAGTTCTTCAAAACAACTAGAGTTTAAAGAAAAAGCAGCAACCCCAGATAATAAAGATCCATCCTATGACCCTCTAAAGGCCATAAATGAGATTGTAAAAAGAATGGAAGCCACTCATGCTACCCAACTTAGTGCTTTGCAGAATAGGTTGATAGCCATGGAGAGGACCCAAAACCAGAATAACATATTCCAACCAAGGCCTAGTAATGAAAGATGGCAAAAGAAAACTCCTCAACAAGAACAAAGGCCACCTAATCAGTTAGAGTCTAATAATGTGGTAAATGAGGATATACCACCCTTCTGTAGAGCATGTCAAGAATTTCATGAAGAGTCTACTTGTCCAAAATTTTTCCAAATAAATGAACAAGGCCTACCTCCAACAAACAACTTTGTGGGGCAATCAAGGAACTTTGATCACATAAACAATTTTGGAGAAACTCACCCTTTGTCAATGGATCATTGGATTCAAATGCAAGAAAGGTGTGAGCAATCAAAGGAAGTGGTTGAAGAGTATGATAATGTTACGAAACTGTATGGACCCAAACCCACAAGTGAACAGATCCTAGAGATGGCCAGGCATAAAGGAATAGTCTACAAGAGAAAAGGGAGAGAAGATGCAAGCAAGTCTCAAGCAAACTTTCCCAAGGTAACTAATCCTATTCCAATTATTGATCTATCTATTGACTTAGGTAGTTGGATTTCAAATGCTAAAATTTTTGTTCCAGTATCAGACCTTCTGAGAATTCCTTCACAAAAGGAAAAGTTACTCAAAGCAATAAATATTCATGATAATAAAAAGATTGAAAAAAGTCAAGAGATTGATAAAAGTCAGGAAAAGGAAAATGAAAAACACAGAGACCCACTAGTGGTTTTGACTAGCAGAGATAGAACCAAAGAAGAGAATCCCCCTTTCTTTGTGTCTCTAGAAATAAATGATCAATGGTTGCATAATTGCATGTATGATTTAGGAGCTTCATCCAACATCATCACTAAAGGAATCATGCAAAGGCTTGGACTTAAGGTTAAACGACCTTATCAAAACATATGTGCCATGGATTCTAGGGAAATTGAAACCCATGGGATTATCATAGACATGCCAGTTAAGCTAGCTTTCCACCCAGAATTCACTTTTAAGATGGATGTGCTTGTGATTGATGTACCAGCTGCTTGGGGTATGCTTCTTTCAAGAAAGTGGGGAGCACACATGGACGGTTGCCTAAACATGGATTTGTCCTTTGCAACTATCCCATATCCTCCTCCATCAACCAAAAATTTCAGGCTATTTAGAGAAAAGGAAATAAAGTACCACATAGAATATCCTAAGGAACAATTCAATGAGTTCATATGTCAAACATCTGACATGGGAAATTTCTCTATTTGTTCAAACTTCCTAGCACTAATTGAGGAAAAATTTAAGGATGAAAAAGAAAGTAATAAGGCTTGGAAGATGAACTTTGATGGTGCACATTCAAGGTCAGGAAAAGGGGCTGGAATTGTCCTAGTCTCACCAACAGGAAAGTCTCACAACTTTGCATTTAGATTAGAATTTGATGCAACAAATTATGTGGCTGAATATGAAGCACTTCTAATTGGCCTAGAAATTGTAAAAGACATGGGGATAAAAATATTAAATGTCAAGGGTGACTCAGACTTAGTCATCCTCCAGGTTAAAAATAAATTTTCATGCAAAAGTGAAAGATTGAAAAGATACAGAAATGCAATTTGGGATACCATAGAAATGTTTGATGCTATGTGTTAGTGATATTTCTTGTCATGGGCTCGAGAGCATTCAGGTCTGCAAGTTGCACGAAGTGATCAAGCGCAGCATGGGAGAATCCTTTTTTTTTCAAGTAGCAGGTCAAGTGAGTGGGCAAAGTGTCATCGGCATCATCCAAGGTCGATGATCTCGCGAACTCGGGAGTTCACAGGGTAAAGGCCCAAGCATTGGGTATCTCAAGTCGCGAGGACGGGAGAAGAGAGAAAGTGATTAGACGTTGGATCTGGATCGAGAAGAACTGTTGGATCCGCATGTGGGATCACATATCGGGGCCTCGCAAGGAAAGGCTCGAGAATTTGGTCGCGGGGATCGCGAGAAGTGATATCCCGACAGCTGGAGGCAGTGGGGGCCATAACAGAGTCAGCGAGTGGAATACAGGTGTCACGAAGCCTCGGGATATCGCTGCAAGAAGTCCCGAAGTATTTGTGTTAGGATTCGCAAGTCGCGAAGTGCCGAGGGCATCCAGAGCCTGGGCCCACAATATCACTGAGGAGATCTCAGCCGTCCATCTGAAGCGGACACGTGGTGCGCGATTAGGCTCCTCGCCTCCTCGCCCCTCGCAACTTTTAAGATCAAGGACCTGCCTCTTCCAGCCGTGAGCTGCGAAGTGCCGAGAGTGTCCAGAGCCTGGGCCCACAATATCGCCGAGGAGATCTCAGCCGTCCATCTGAAGCGGACACGTGGTGTGCGATTAGGCTCCCCGCCTCCTCGCCCCTCGCAACTTGAATCAACAAATATTAACTCTTTCCATTTGAGAATGTCGAAAGTGATTTGGGAATAAGTGTAGGGTCACAGCCCATGGTCACTTGGGGGTGATAGAAAGAGCTGCGCAAAGGGCCGAAGCACCGGGTTTAGCTGCAGAAGGGATCACTTTGTTCTCCAGGTGCCAGTTCAACTTGATCTCAATCCTGTTTCTTGCTCGGAGTAAATGAAGGTAAGGAGGGGTAGTTGAAACCTCTCCTCAGTCATTAAGTGAGAAGTATGGAGGGCCTTGCGGAAGGTCTGCTCGAGAAGGTCCCGTGTACCCATTTTTTCAGAGAAGCCATGCCGAGTTCTCGACCAGCCGAAGGAGGCCTGCTCATGCTAGCTCAACATTTACTGGCCCAGCTACTCTTCCCTTGCAGAGGCCATGTGAAGTTAAGGAGACGTATGACGAAGGACTTCCACCCGAAGATTGATTGAAGAGATGCTACGCCTTGGAGGGCGAGCGCACCTCTTTTGGGAAAATCTGCCCAAGTATATGTACTCAGTTTTTGTATTTTGGAAGGTATCGATGGTAGAGCAGAGCTCCCTACTATAAAGTTTAACATACATCCTAGTTTGTTGGATATGCATCTGTATTTGAGATATCTTGTTTTAAGACAGACAATTTTTCTCGCTCCATCTAATTTTCGTCTCATAGAAAGTTCGTGATTGACTGAGTCGCGCGAATTATTGCAGTTCTGTTATGATAAATGATTTATCGTTGCATTATTGTATTCTATGGTTTTCTGTATTTAAGTGCAAGACGACCTTGAGTTTGGATGCCTTCTTCTTTAGTATGTTAGGAACCTGTGGTTTGTAACAAACCTTCGCACTCTTCCCGTATAAGTCTTCCGCCTGTTCACCCTTTACTACAACTCACTGTCTGAAGTTTATATAAGACCTCACTCACCTATGCATGCCTGGACTAGTTTGGAGTTGGAATGATATCGTGTTGAGTTGGCTTCCATTCGGTCACCCCATCTATAAAAAAACCATGACATAAAACTGATGGGCGTCGGGCTCTGCTCCTGCTAGCAATCCAGGAGTGACTTCCATCGCCAACATTTCTAGCGTCGTTGTCGGGGATGAAGTTGAATATTTTCCCTGGGATTGAACGACAATGATCAGCTGATTCTGAAGGTGCATCAGATATCAGAACTATTGAGATTTCTACTATGCACCTGGCGACTCCATTATGATGACTCCACTGGATCGAACTCGCTGTTTTAATTGTGGCTTCCAAAGGCAGACATACGCGGTCACATCCACAACTGCCTCTAGCTACACCTGTAACTGATCCAAAGGTGGTTCTCAGAAAATGAAAGGCCCCTGAAGAATAAATTTCCACTGTCGAAACAGGTAATCCGCCATTTCCTTCTGTAAGAACCCCTTTTTCTCCTCCTCAGTTTCTTGATAGACCTCCTTCAGAGGTTTCCCGTTTCCTGAATTTTGGGAGTGTTCCTGCTGAGTTTTCCCCTCCTGGTCTGAGACTAGAGGGAGAAATCCTTGTCACTCCCCTCTCCTTTGAAGCTGTTTATCGGCGAAGACCCATGACTACAGAGGATTTTCCCACTCCTGCCCGAAGAGGAGCACCTGTTGACTTGAGCTCATTAGCCTTTTCCTCAAATCCCCGTTTGTTTCCCACTCCGCTTCGGGACTCATTCCCAGTAGCCCCATCGCAAAATCCTTCTCCTCCAAATTCTCCTCCACCTAATATTCCTATGGCCGGTGCTAATCCCCCTCTGAATAGAATGGACTCCATAGTTGCTGCTAGGTACGCCCCCTTGATCTTACCTAATCCCACGAATCCTTTCCCTACTGGAGATTACTTGAAGTATATGCCCAAGTTCACCGGGGAAGGGGACATAACTGCAGAAGAACACCTGGCTGCTTTCTACAGTTATGCTGACAACCTGAACATTGGAGATGAAGATGTCTGGATGAGGGTTTTTGTCTAGAGCCTAGATGGTGAGGTAAGAAAATGGTTTAGAGGATTATCTCCCGGATCTATTGTTGGAATTGACATCCTAGATAATGCTTTCCTAAGGCAATGGGGAGATAAGAAGGATTTCATGTATTACATGACAGAGTTTGGGTCGTTGAAGAGAAAAGAAGGAGAGTTCGTTCCCGACTTCTCCAAAAGATTTAATAAAATGTACAACAGAATCCCTGCTGAGATAAAACCCTCTGAAGCCTCTGCAATGATCACTTACTCCAACGCTTTTGATCCTGATTTCTGCCTACTGCTGAGAGAGAGAAGAGCTTCTATGCTGGCCCACATGCAGGATGTAGCCGTGGAGGTCGAATCTAACATATTGGCTGTCAACCGAATCAGAAACACAGGTGATTAAAGTACGTCCAAGAATAGGCTTGAAGCTTTCTCATCCAGTTCCTCTCCCCTGCCCCATCAGACAGATGAGACAGCTAGAGCAATAAAATCAATTGCTGACAAGATATAAAGGTTGGAATTAGAAGGGAAGCCCATGTACAGAAATCCCCAAAACAATGATAATAGAAGTTTCAGGCGACCTGCTAACAATATACCTCAGGTTTTCCCGAGGGAACAAAGGGGAAAGGACAGAGAAGATCAAAGGGTTCAATCCCCCCTCCAAAATAACCTAGTTGATCATGAGGAGAGAGAGGAGATAGACGAGTTTGGCCCTAAAATTCACTATATTGAGGAAGCTTCCCCTTTTCCTCATTTGACGCAGTCCGCGTATGAAGAATCACTGATGAGTGCTCAAATTCATGAGTTGGGGAAAGAACAAAGGGCCGATCACACTTCTAACAGATATAATCTCAGATCGAGGAGGAAAGAAGGAGACCTTGACAGCTCAGACCAGCCCCTCAAAGTAGAGAGGCCTACTAGAACTACAACAGCCACAGCTAAAGAAAAGAAGACTTAGAGTGCTTCACCAGTAGCCAGAGAGCCTCTCACCGAGGTAAGAGAAGCTCCTAAACCTACCCCCTCCTTCAATTTTGAGCATGAGATTTAGAAGATCAGGATTCCTGTACCTCTCTCTGAGCTAGTTAAAAATGAGGATTTCAAAAGATCCCTCTCCAAGTTGCTACAATCTGAATCCCCCCAGCCTCCCTCTGACTCAATAAACCTTCAAGATGAAAATCCTTCAGTCGTCTTAGGGCCCATGGTAGAAGATATAGACGATTCATCCCCTCCCTTCTACACATCCCTGAATATACATGATAAAGTGCTGCATAAATGCCTCATGGACTCAGGGGCTTCCCATAACATTATGCCCAAAATAGTAATGGAAGAGCTGGGATTAGAAGTGACCAGGGCCTACCATGATTTATACTCTTTTGATTCAAGGAGAGTGCAGTGCCTAGGAGTCATCAAAGACCCGGCGGTTTCCCTGTTTCAGCTACCCATGAAAAGTGTGGTCATGGATATTGTGGTAGCTGACGTTCCCCCCAAATTTGGTATGTTGTTGTCTAGATCGTGGATCAAAAAACTGGGAGGAACACTACAGATGGATCTCACATATGCCACCATTCCGGTATTTGGAGGGGAACAAAGGAGATTATACAGAGAAGCCCAGCTGGCCTATATTGTCAGCGATGAAGCAGACCCTACCAATCACCCCATCTTCGCACTTGACACCGACTTGGGGTCTAGTTTGATGCATCTTACCGATGCCCCTGAAAGCTCTTTATTAATCAGAAAAAATCCCAGCCCTGATCACCTGATTTCCCCCCAAAGCTCCTCTGTGTGGAAGATGTTTTCTGATGGAGCTTCTTCTAGCGAAGGAGCTGGTGCTGGAGTGGTTTTCATATCACCTTGTCAAGAAGTCATATCCCTGTCATACAAGCTCGAATTCGAAGTCACCAACAACGTGGAAGAGTATGAAGCTCTTGTTTTGGGTATGAGGGCCACAAAGGAAATGGAAATTGAAGAGATAACAATATTTGGGGATGTTGAGTTGATTATTCAGCAGATAAGGAATGCTTATCGTGCCCACAATCCCTAGCTCATGAATTATCGGAATGAAGTATGGGACCTTATTGATAATTTCTTCTTGGATTTTCACATTTCTTTCATTCCGAGGGGAGAAAATACTTTGGCCAATTCTTTAGCTGTCTCAGCTAGTTTGCTCAAATTTCCTCTGCTGCCTATGATAAAAAATGATGTTGGTATAAGATATAGGCCCTCGGTGCCGGAAAATGTCAAGCATTGGAAGGTTTTTGAGGATGATTCTGAACTTGAAAGGTTTATCCAATCAGTGGACGAATTTTCTGCATTGCATATTGACCAAGACCCTGATTTGGAAGGTGACCCTTGTCCTGAGGAGTTTTTAAATAAAATCGCTAATCACCAGATCATTCAGCTGCCCAACATTCACATTCCGAGAGGACTTGTCCCTTTAGAAAGATTGTTCGATGGGAATGATGTGCCAGTTAAGGGAAAGGTCTCAAACGAATATGCCGAGACAACCGAATGCAACATTGGTACACTGGAGGAGCCCAAGTTCATCAAATTATCAAGTAGTTTGACCAGAGAACAGAGGGTCGAATATACTGAGTTGCTAAAGGAGTTCGCTGATGTGTTTGCATGGACGTATGAAGACCTCAAGACCTATGACACATATGTCATTGAGCACAAGATCCCACTAAAGGAAGAGGCTAAACCATTCAGACAAAATTTGAGATAGATAAATCCCATGTTGCTACCTGTCATGGAGAAAGAAGTGAAGAAATTGTTAGATGCCCAAATTATTGTCCCCTTGAGATATTCTGAATGGGTGGCCAATTTGGTCCCAGTAAGAAAGAAGAGTGGAGAAATCAGACTCTGTGTTGATTTCAGGAATCTCAACAGAATCTCAAAGAAAGACAATTACCCCCTACCTAAGATGGAACACATACTGCAGAGGATAATTGGTGCCTCCAGGATATCCATGATCGATGGGTTTTCTGGCTATAATCAGATATCGTTCATGCCTGAGGACAGGGAGAAGACAACCTTCACCACTCCTTGGGGCACATTCATGTATGCCAAAATGTCATTTGGGTTGATGAATGCAGGAGCAACGTTTCAGCGGGCCATGGATATAGCGTTCATAGGGGAGAAGGACCAGTTTGTGGTAATCTATCTGGATGATATCACAGTCTTCTCCAGAACAGACAAGGAGCACTGCTGCCACTTGAGAAAGGTCTTCATGAAATGTCGGAGGTATGGTTTATCCTTAAACCCCAAAAAATATTTGTTTGCTATGAAGGAAGGGAAGCTGTTGGGCCATATAGTATCAGCAGAGGGAGTAAGGATTGACCCTAGCAGGGTAGAAGCAATTCGGACCCTGTCACTTCCCAGATCTAAAAAAGAGGTTCAGGCATTTTTGGGGAAGATTAATTTTCTGAGGAGATTCGTCTCAAATTTTGCCAAGCTAGTGAAACACATCACAACCATGCTCAAGAAGGGAAATGAAGTAAAATGGACCACTGAACCCAGGGAATCCTTTGTCCAAATAAAGAAGGCGTTGATTGAGGCACCTGTGCTAATTAGCCCCCATTATTCCAAAGATTTTCTGATATTTTCTTTTTCTTCCTGTGATACAGTAGCGGCAGTTTTATTGTAGAAAAATGATCAAGGGAGAGAGAAACCTATTGCCTTCTACAACAGGGCATTAAGAGACGCAGAACTCCAGTACGAGATCATCGAAAAGCAGGCCTATGCATTGGTGAAATCTCTCAAAGATTTCAGAGTCTATGTCTTGCACTCAAAGATCATTGCATATGTTCCTTCGGCCTCTGTGAAGGACATTCTTATACAGCTCGACATGGATGAGAAAAGAGGTAAGTGGATTGCCAAGATTCTAGAATTTGATCTAGAAATTAAGCCCACCAAGTTGATAAAGGGACAGGGTTTAGCCAAATTGCTAGCTGAATCCAATTGCAAAGCCTTGGGGATTAACTTCGTCAATGAGCAAGCTGAGTCATCCAACAAGCATTTTTAGGGTGCCTTACCACTAGTAGCTTGCGACTGGTACAAGGATATATTGTACTTTCTGCAAGAATTGAATCCCCCTGATGGAATGGGAAAAAGCAAAGCAAGGGCTCTTAAGCTCAAGGCGGTCAGGTATTGCCTCATTGACCAAACCTTGTACTAGAAAGATCCTCTAGGGGTATTTCTGAGATGCCTGGACCCATAGGAGGCCCAGAAGGTTATGTTTGATTTTCATAGTGGCCTTTGTGGAGGTCATCATTTCTGGAAGACCACAGCCCAAAAGATACTCCGAGCTGGGTATTATTGGCCCACTTTGTTCTCCGATGTTTGCAGGGAGATCAGAGCCTGCACGAAATGCCAAAAGTTCTCAGGAAAGTAGAAGCTCAAATCGCTGCCATTGAAACCCATAGCAGTTTTGGCACGTTTTCGGTAGTGGGGGTTGGACTTCATCGGAGATATTCATCCTCCCTCAAGTGGTCAACAAAGATGGATCCTGACTGCAACAGATTTTTTCACCAAGTGGATAGAAGCTGTCCCCACCAGAAGCGTATCCCACAAAGTAATTATCAGCTTCCTGGGGGATATCATAGCCCGATTTGGCTATCCCAGCAGAATCGTCACCGATAATGCCGCTTCTTTCAAATATGAACCTCTAATTAAGTTCTGCGAGCAGTTCCAGATCTCACTAATTCACTCCACCCCCTACTATCCCGAGGGCAATGGTTTAGCAAAATCCTCTAACAAAAGCCTGATAAAGATCATCAAAAGATTATTAGAGGATAAAAAAAGAGCTTGGGATTCAAAGTTGAAATTTTCTCCGTGGGCCGATTGTGTCACGACGAAGAGGTCTCTGGGCACCTCGCCGTTTCAGCTAGTCTACGAAGCAGAGACGGTTTTCCCTACCCAGCTCGCCTTACCTGTGGCGAAGTTATTTCAAGATTATGAGGGAGAACCAGATCATATGATCAGAAGAATTCATCAGATAGTGGAAGTGCAGTAGAGAAGAAAACAAGTGAGGGATGCAGCTTACAGTCATCAGCAGAAGATCAAGCAGGCTGTTGACAGGAAGGTCAAGAAAAAGGAGTTCGAGATCAGGGACTTGATGTTCAAGTGGGACGCACCCAGACAGGATAAAGGCAAGCACAACAAGTTCAACGCCCTCTGGATCGGCCCCTTTAAAATCTCTGAGATTTTCTCCAACAACACCTATGGGTTGCAGGATCTGGAGGGTGAAGAGGTTTTCAACAGCCCATTGAAAGGGAATTTTCTGAAAAGATGTTTTATTTGAGCCTTAGGCAGCTCCTCTGTTTGTAAATATTGTCTTTTAGTTCTTTGTTTAGTTTCTTTATGTATGTTTTCGGCCTAATAAGTGACTCCATAGCCCAATAGCAAGGCACTGAAGTTGCAGAAGGATTTCTTAGAGCATCACAGGGATGAATCTATCCCCCATGGAGCCAAATGTTAGCGATATTTCTTGTCATGGGCTCGAGAGCATTCGGGTCTACAAGTTGCACGAAGTGATCAAGCGCAGCATGGGAGAATCCTTGTTTTTTTCAAGTAGTAGGTCAAGAAAGCGGGCAAAGTATCGTCGGCATCATCCAAGGTCGATGATCTCGCGAACTTGGGAGTTCACAGGGTAAAGGCCCAAGCATTGGGTATCTCAAGTCATGAGGACCCGAGAAGCGAGAAGGTGATTAGACGTTGGATCTGCATCGAGAAGAACCGTTGGATCCGCACGTGGGATCGTATATCGGGGCCTCACAAGAAAAGGCTCGAGAATTTGGGCACGGGGATCGCGAGACTGCAAGAAGCGATATCATGACAGCTAGAGGTAGTGGGGGCCATAGCAGAGTCAGCAAGTGGAATACAGGTGGCACGAAGCCTCGGGATCTCGCCGCAAGAAGTCCCGAAGTATTGGTGTTAGGATTCGCGAGTCGCGAAGTGCCGAGGGCGTCCAGAGCCTGGGCCCACAATATCGCCAAGGAGATCTCAGCCGTCCATCTGAAGTGGACACGTAGTGTGCAATTAGGCTCCCCGCCTCCTCTCCCCTCACAACTTTTAAGATCAAGGACCTGCCTCTTCCGGCCATGAGTCGCGAAGTGTCGAGGGCGTCCAAAGCCTGGGCCCACAATATCGCCGAGGAGATCTCAGTCATCCATCTGAAGCGGACACGTGGTGCGCGATTAGGCTCCCTGCCTCCTCGCCCCTCACAACTTCAATCAGCAAAGATTAACTCTTTCCATTCGCGAATGCCAAAAGTGCTTTGGGAATAAGCGTAGGGTCACAGACCATGGTCACTTGGGGGTGATAGAAAGAGCTGCGCAAAGGGCCGAAGCACCAGGTTTAGCTGTAGAAGGGATCACTGTGTTCTCCAGGTGCCAGTTCAACTTGATCTCAATCCTGTTTCTTGCTCAGAGTAAATGAAGGTAAGGAGGCGTATTTGAAACCTCTCCTCAGTCATTAAGTGCGAAGTATGGAGGGCCTCACAGAAGGTCTCCTCGAGAAGGTCCTGTGTACCCATTTTTTCAGAGAAGCCATGCCGAGTTCTCGACCAGCCGAAGGAGGACTGCTCATGCTAGCTCAACATTTACTGGCCTAGCTACTCTTCCCCTACAGAGGCCATGCAAAGTTAAGGAGACATATGACGAAGGACTTCCACCCGAAGATTTATTGAAGAGATGCTACGCCTTGGAGGGCGAGCGCACCTCTGTTGGGAAAATCCGCCCAAGTATATGTACTCAGTTTTTGTATTTTGGAAGGTATCGATGGTAGAGCAGAGCTCCCTACTGTAAAGTTTAACATACATCCTAGTTTGTTGGTTATGCATCTGTATTTGAGATATCTTTTTTTATGACAGACAGTTTTTCTCGCTCCATCTAATTTTCGTCTCATAGAGAGTTCGTGATTGACTGAGTCGCGTGAATTATTGCAGTTCTGTTATGATAAATGATTTATAGTTGCATTATTGTATTCTCTGGTTTTCTGTATTTAAGTGCAAGACGACCTTGCATTTGGATGCCTTCTTCTTCAGTCTGTTAGGAACCTGTCGTTCATAACAAACCTTCGCACTCTTCCTGTATAAGTCTTCCGCCTGTTCACCCTTTACTACAACTCATTGTCTGAAGTTTATATAAGACCTCACTCACCTATGCATGCCTGGCCTAAAATGGAATTGGAATGATATCGTGTTGAGTTGGATTCCATTCGGTCACCCCATCTATAAACAAACCGTGACATAAAACTGATGGGCGTCGGGCTCTGCTCCTGCTAGCAATCCAGAAGTGACTTCCATCGCCAACATTTCTGGCGCCGTTGTCGGGGATGAAGTTGAATATTTTCCCTGGGATTGAACGACAATGATCAGCTGATTCTGAAGGTGCATCAGATATCATAACTATTGAGATTGCTACTGTGCACCTGGAAAATCCATTGTGACGACTCCACTGGAGCGAACTTGTTGTTTTAATTGTGGCTTCCAGGGGCAGACATATGCGGTCACATCCACAACTGCCGCTAGCTACACCTGTAACTGATCCAAAGGTGGTTCTCAGAAAAGGAAAGGCCCCTGAAGAAGAAACTTCCACCGCCGAAACAGGTAATCCACCATTTCCTTCTGTAAGAACCCCTTTTTCTCCTCCTCAGTTTCTTGATAGACCTCCTTCAGAGGTTTCTCATTTCCTGAATTTTGGGAGTGTTCCTGCTGAGTTTTCCCCTCCTGGTCTAGGACTAGAGGGAGAAATCCTTGTCACTCCCCTCTCCTTTGAAGCTGTTTATCGGCGAAGACCCATGACTGCAAAGTATTTTCCCACTCCTGCCCGAAGAGGAGCACCTGCTGACTTGAGCTCATTAGCCTTTTCCTCAAATCCCCATTTTTTTCCCACTCCACTTCGGGACTCATTCCCAGTAGCCCCATCGCAAAATCCTTCTCCTCCAAATTCTCCTCAACTTAATATTCCTATGGCCGGTGCTAATCCCCCTCTGAATAGAATGGATGCCATAGTTGCTACTAGTTGCGCCCCCTTGATCTTACCTAATCCCACGAATCCTTTCCCTACTGGAGATTACTTGAAGTATATGCCCAAGTTCACCAGGGAAGGGGACATAACTGTAGAAGAACACCTTGCTACTTTCTACAGTTATGCTGACAACCTGAACATTGGAGATGAAGATGTCTGGATGAGGGTTTTTGTCCAGAGCCTAGATGGTGAGGTAAGAAAATGGTTTATAGGATTAGCTCCCGGATCTATTGCTTGAATTGACGTCCTAGACAATGCTTTCCTAAGGCAATGGGGAGATAAGAAGGATTTCATGTATTACATGATAGATTTTGGGTCGTTGAAGAGAAAATAAGGAGAGTTCATTCCTGACTTCTCCAAAAGATTTAATAAAATGTACAACAGAATCCCTGCGGAGATAAAACGCTCCGAAGCCTCTGCAATGATCACTTACTCCAGCTCTTTTGATCCTGATTTCTGCCTACTGCTGAGAGAGAGAAGAGCTGCTATGTTGGCCCACATACAGGATGCAGCCGTGGAGGTCGAATCTAACATATTGGCTATCAACCGACTCAGAAACATAGGTGATAGAAGTACGCCCAAGAATAGGCCTGAAGCTTTCTCATCTAGTTCCTCTCCCCTGCCCCATCAGACAAATGAGACAGCTAGAGAAATAAAATCGATTGCTGACAAGATAGAAAGGTTGGAATTAGAAGGGAAGCCCATGTACAGAAATCCCCAAAACAATGATAATAGAGGTTTCAGGCGACCTGCTAACAATATGCCTCAGGTTTTCCCGAGGGAACAAAGGGGAAAGGATAGAGAATATCAAAGGGTTCAAGCCCCCCTCCAAAATAACCTAGTTGATCATGAGGAGAGAGAGGAGATAGACAAGTTTGGCCCTAAAATTCACTGTATTGAGGAAGCTCCCCCTTTTCCTCATTTGACACAGTCCGCGTATGAAGAATCACCGATGAGTGCTCAAATTCATGAGTTGGGGAAAGAACAGAGGGTCGGTCACACTTCTAACAGATATAATCTCAGATCGAGGAGGAAAGAAGGAGACCTTGACAACTCAGACCAGCCCCTCATAGTAGAGAGGCCTACTAGAACTACAGCAGCCACAACTAAAGAAAAGAAGACTTAGAGTGCTTCACCAGCAGCCAGAGAGCCTCTCACCGAGGTAAGAGAAGCTCCTAAACCTACCCCTCCTTCAATTTTGAGCATGAGATTTAGAATATCAGGATTCTTGTACCTCTCTCTGAGCTAGTTAAAAATGTGGATTTCAAAAGATCCCTCTCCAAGTTGCAACAATATGAATCCACCAAGCCTCCCTCTAACTCAATAAACCTTCAAGATGAAAAGCCTGCAGTCGTCTTAGGGCCCATGGTAGAAGATAGAGACGATTCATTCCCTCCCTTCTACACATCCCTGAATATACATGATAAAGTGTTGCATAACTGCCTCATGGACTCAGGGGATTCCCATAACATTATGCCCAAAATAGTAATGGAAGAGCTGGGATTAGAAGTGACCAGGGCCTACCATGATTTATACTCTTTTGATTCAAGGAGAGTGCAGTTCCTAGGAGTCATCAAAGACCTGGCAGTTTCCCTGTTTCAGCTACCCATGAAAAGTGTGGTCATGGATATTGTGGTAGTTGACATTCCCCCCAGTGGAATACAGGTGGCATGAAGCCTTGGGATCTCGCCGCAAGAAGTCCCGAAGTATTGGTGTTAGGATTCGTGAGTCGCGAAGTGCTGAGGGCGTCCAGAGCCTGGGCCCACAATATCGTCGAGGAGATCTCAGTCATCCATCTGAAGCGGACATGTAGTGCGCAATTAGGCTCCCTGCCTCCTCTCCCCTCACAAATTTTAAGATCAAGGACCTGCCTCTTCCAGCAGCGAGTCGCAAAGTGCCGAGGGCGTCCAGAGCCTGGGCCCACAATATCGCCGAGGAGATCTCAGTCATCCATCTGAAGCAGACACGTGGTGCGCAATTAGGCTCCCTGCCTCCTCGCCCCTTGCAACTTCAATTAGCAAAGATTAACTCTTTCCATTCGCGAATGCCAAAAGTGATTTGGGAATAAGCGTAGGGTCACAGACCGTGGTCACTTGGGGGTGATAGAAAGAGCTGCGCAAAGGGCCAAAGCACCAGGTTTAGCTGCAGAAGGGATCACTGTGTTCTCCAGGTGCCAGTTCAACTTGAACTCAATCCTGTTTCTCACTCAAAGTAAATGAAGGTAAGGAGGGGTAGTTGAAACCTCTCCTCAGTCATTAAGTGCGAAGTATGGAGGGAATTGCGGAAGGTCTGCTCGAGAAGGTCCTGTGTACCCATTTTTTCAGAGAAGCCATGCCGAGTTCTTGACCAGCCGAAGGAGGCCTGCTCATGCTAGCTCAGCATTTACTGGCCCAGCTACTCTTCCCCTGCAGAGGCCATGCGAAGTTAAGGAGACGTCTGACGAAGGACTTCCACCCGAATATTGATTGAAGAGACGCTACGCCTTGGAGGGCGAGCGCGCCTCTGTTGGGAAAATCCACCCAAGTATATGTACTTAGTTTTTGTATTTTGGAAGGTATCGATGGTAGAGCAGAGCTCCCTACTTTAAAGTTTAATAGACATCCTAGTTTGTTGGATATGCATCTGTATTTGAGATATCTTATTTTATGACAGATAGTTTTTCTCGCTCCATCTAATTTTCGTCTCATAGAGAGTTCGTGATTGACTGAGTCGCGCGAATTATTACAGTTCTGTTATGATAAAAGATTTATCGTTGCATTATTGTATTCTCTGGTTTTCTGTATTTAAGTGCAAGATGACCTTGCGTTTGGATGCCTTCTTCTTCAGTCTGTTAGGAACCTGTCATTCGTAACAAACCTTCGCACTCTTCCTGTATAAGTCTGTTTACCCTTTACTACAACTCACTGTCTGAAGTTTATATAAGACCTCACTCACCTATGCATGCCTGGCCTAGTTTGGAGTTGGAATGATATCGTGTTGAGTTGGCTTCCATTCGGTCACCCCATCTATAAACAAACCGTGACATAAAACTAATGGGCATCGGGCTCTGCTCCTGCTAGCAATCCAGAAGTGACTTTTGTCGCCAACACTATGGATATTATTTCAGTACCTAGGGAACAGAACAGTCTAGATGACAGTTTGGAAGTTGCAGCTTCAACCCTCCAACCTTCAGAAGATTCAATCAAAGGAGATGGAAAACTAGAAATAGTCTTTCGACCTTCAGTAGCAGATAATGTGGATCATTGGCAAGTATTTAGAGATGACAAACAAATCCTAATATTTATTCACAATGTCCAAGAATTCTCAGATTTCAATGTCAGTTATAAAGAAGAAGGAAAATATTATCTTGAGGAGGATGACTCAGTAAGAAATCCAGCCCCTAGAGGAATAACTTCTTTAGAAAAGATATTTGACAGTCATGACATGCACAAAAAGAAAAAGGAAACAATAAAACCTGGCAGCTATATAGAAATAAACATTGGGACGGAAGAAGTCCCAAGACTCATAAAAATCGGAAAGGGTACTTCAGAAAAAGAAAGAAAACAATTAATAAGTATGGTAAGTGAGTATAGGGATGTATTTTCTTTTACATATGATGAAGTCAAAGATTATAAAGATGATGTATTTCAACATACAATCCCACTGAAAGAAGACACAAAACCTTTCCGGCAGAAACTTAGGCGAATAAATCCTAAGTTGGCACCTTTGATTCAAGCAGAGCTAAAGAAAATGTTGGATGCTGGCATCATTGCACCAACAAGACACTCTGCATGGTGTTCTAATTTGGTGGTAGTTAGAAAGAAAAATGGGGGAATAAGACTATGCATAGATTTTAGAAATCTAAATCTTGCATGCATTAAGGATAACTACCCCCTACCCAATATGGAAACTCTTTTGCAAAGAGTTACTGGGTCAAAAATAATGTCCATGTTATATGGTTTCTCTGGATACAACCAGGTTTTGGTAAGGAAAGAGGACCAAAATAAGACAACTTTCACCACACCCTGGGGTACCTTTGAGTACCTTAGAATGCCTTTTGGATTGTTAAATGCGGGGGCCACTTTTCAAAGAGCCATGGATTTTGCCTTTCATGAATTGATGGGCAAGATCATTGAAATATACCAAGATGATTTGATGGTGTTCTCAAAGGAAAGAGATGATCATATAAGTCATCTCAAACAAGTGTTTGAAAGATGCTGAAAATATGGCATCTCCTTAAATCCAGCCAAATCAATCTTGGGAGTTGATGAAGGAAAATTGTTGGGTCATATCATAACAAAAGATGGGGTAAAAATGGATCCAGAAAGGGTACAAGCCATACAACAAGTCCCTTTACCCCAAACCAAGAAAGCCTTACAATCCTTCCTTGGTCAAATTAACTTTGTAAGAAGGTTCATGCCAAATTTGGTCGAAACTTTAAAACCTCTCCAAAAAATACTAAAGAAAGATGTCAAGTTTGAGTGGACAGAAGAAGGAAGAAGAGATTTCAAAAGTGTTAAGGATGCAATTGGTAAATCTCCTGTACTAATTAGTCCTAACTATGCTAAAGATTTTCAAATCTTCTCCTTTGCTTCTGAGGATACTATAGAAAGAGTGTTGCTCCAAAAGAATGATGATGGTCAAGAGCAACCCATTGCTTTCATGAGCAAAGCATTGCAAAATTCAGAGCTTAATTATACAACTATGGAGAAGCAAGCATATGCTTTTGTCAAGTCCCTTAAATATTTTCGAGTGTACATAGGATATTCAAAAGTTGTGGGGTATGTACCTCACCCAGCAGTAAAAGATATCCTTGGACAGCAAGACTGTTTGGGGGTCAGGGGAAAGTGGGTTTCCAAAATACAAGAGTATGACTTAGAGATCAAACCCACAAAGTTAATCAAAGGTCAAGGATTAGCTCAAATGCTAACCACATGTAATGAACAAGCTTTGGACCTAGTCTGTCAAAACAGTGAACATAGGCCAGCTTTATCTCCAGAACTACAAAGGTTAGAACAACACGAATGGTATGCTGATATCATTTTCTTCCTTAATAATCTCACATGCCCTAGTCATTTAATTGGTCATAAAA
>ML798593.1:61723-73214 GCA_009831015.1 Picea engelmannii | reverse complement strand
TTCGTGGAAGGTCTGCACGCAGTTGGTGGTGTATTACAGTTTCAAAGATAAGTATCATTATGTGTTTAATTTTGTACTTAATTAAAATGCATGTTCTGTGATACTTGTAATATTATCATGTATTTCGTTGCAAGTTTGAATTGATGTTAATTCTGTTTAAGTCTGTATGACAACAATAAATCCATGTCAAATGTCTTAATTTGATTTAATGCTTATTCTTTATAAATAATGCATGGTATATATATAAGTATGAGAATGTTTCTGTGTAGTAGTGTTGCCCGGCAAGTGGGTTGATGGTCGGGGACATTACACACGTGATCCTTTTTTTCCTGGTTGCTCTCCTGGTTCTTTTCCAATCCCGATGTCGAGGTGCTTGTCAACGGTTCTTTGAAACCAACGCCCCGTGGGCCTTTCCCCCTGTCCACCACTACCTTCTTGTATGAGGGGGTTCCACTCCCGCCCCTTTAGTAACCATTATGTGCACTGTTGAGATCGATGTTGTCAAACCCTAGCTTGTAGTGTCTTCAGAGCTTCGAACCTGAGCATCGAGAAGCAAATTTGATAGTGCTAGTGTTAGAAACATACAATGTTTTTATAAACAATGAAGGTCCAATGTGAAGAAGACCCTTGCTAGCTTCATCTAGAATCACCTCACAAATTGCCATGAGTTGCACAGGTTTCTAGATTAAAAGGAAGTCCACATAGTAGACACACTCTTCCTTGTAATCCAAGGATCCATCGAGTGTGTGTTCACTCATTTTTCCATTTCTAATAAGTGATTCTTGTGGGAGGTCATAACATAGGATTTTCCATCTTAGTAGTAGAATCTTCTTCATGGTTTACTCAATTATGTTTTGAGTAAAATACTAGCCAAGAAAATGGTATATTTAATTATTGTTTGCAAGGGCTTCAAGTTATTATTATTTTGGATGGTGTGGAACATATTGAGCTAATTAATAATTTGTTGGTGATGCTTTTGAATCCAACAATTTGATTTCGTTACATCTCATGACCAACATTTACTACATCGATGCTTTTCTCCAAAAACTTTATGATGTAAATCCATTACACATAAACTATGCCCAAGAGCTTTGTTGCTAGCATGTGTTCCATTAATCTAAACCATACAATGGATTTGAAGATTTGGTTGAGGACATTTTGAAAATTTATGATGGATTTCCTTCATTCTTAGAGTTCTTGGGTGCACATCTTTATCCATGCATTCTTTATATAATGTCTTTGTAGCTATAGTTGAAAAAATACTCAACAAACTTACCACACAATTTTTAATAAACACAGTGAGACTAAGTTACTAGGCTTTATGTAATGAAGAGAAGTATTTATTTTTGTACATCAATTGTTTCTTTGTGAGAGAGGACAAATATTTCTTTTTTAGGTTTCTTGATTGTGAAATCCATCCCTATATCCCATCTCCACCAATGATTCTATGTTGGTTATGTTATCCCTGATTTTTAGGGATAACCAGGAGATCATGTCTCGAGGCCCACAGGTCCTAGACATGGAGTATCGAGAGCTGGATTGACTTGAGCATGGCCCTGGAGGGCCCATCCTTTTCTTCCTCCATCAGCTTTATCTTGTCAGCAACAACAATATCCATCACCATCAGCTTGGTCTTGTATCAAACAAGGTTCTTGCTCCATGAGGTAATTGGTCAAGGTATCATAGTATGTGTCACTTTTGATCATTAAAACCTTTAAATATATGCATCTCATTCCTTTTATCACTAACAATTGCTTGGATCTTACATTAGCCCACTTGACCATGCTCTGGGAGATTGACAGGGCATCCTAGCAAGCATGTGCCCATAGGTATGGGTTTTCCACTAGGGGATTTCTGAAAAGCCATCGTCTGCTCCCCTCATAGCACCACTTTTTCATCTTATCTCCCACTCACTTGTCCCATTCCCCTTGTCTGGGCATTGGGTTGACCTGTTTGTAGGATTTCACCTTATCTCGTGGGAAGAAGGGGCTAAAGGCCCAGAAGGTAAAAGCAACTGGTAAAAGATAAAAGCCTAGAAACAAAACCTCGAGGTGCTTCGCCTAGGGATCCCTGAGAAGGCAATAAAAATCCTCTCAGTAAGAAACAAGAGGGACCCGGAAAATATAAACAAGACCTAGTCAAGAGGATATGGGGTCTCATCACAAGCCAACCTATTAGGTTCATGGGTACCTAACAGTATGACATTGCCACCATTTGGTTACCACGCCAGAGCAGTAACCTTTGGTTGCATGGCCAAGGGAAAGGGGTCCTCATCACGATCCAACCTTCTCATCTCTGTGAAAGTACTTGTGGGTAACACTATCAGCTCTGGTCACCATGCCAAGGCAGTGTCCTCTGGTTAGCCCTTGAATAAAAAGAAAAGGAAGAAGAAAAAGAAAACAAAAGAAAAGAATAAAGGCAAGAACGGGCTTGGAAAAATTGCATCCATGACAGGTACAACTCACCTTCTACAAAGGCACCCATATATAACATCATGCATCCCTAGCTCTCACTTCACCCACATGTCTGGACATCCCCTAGCCACATCACCTCACTTACATGGCTTGGATGAAACCTTCCTGGAAACTCCCCTTTCTTGTGGATACTGGCCCAATAGGATGTCTTGTCTTTTTCTCCAGTCTTGTATTGTAGGTTTTTGTAATGTCTTTGAGCTATTAACTGATGTATTAAGGTCTTATGCACATGTTTGATAATATTGATGATGAAACGTGATTAACATTACTATGATCCCGGTGACTGATGAGCCCATGGAGGGTGTAGCTTTTGATGTGCAGGACCATGCCCGACGGACATGTACCATTTGGACCAGTACACATGGGGAGATGATCAGGTCAGACCTCCATGGGGCTAAAGATCCCACCAGATGGATGCTGAGACCCCATCAGGGGGAAAAGACAGGACAATGTTTGATCAGGGTTTTACACCAGAGAAGAAGAGGATGTTTCATCAGAGGCACTTTAGCAGAGCCTGGCCTAGGGGGGTTGACCCACTTCTAGTGGGACATTTGCCTTGGATGGCCCAAGGCATCACCTAGAAGCTCATGACGTCACCTTGAGCATGTGACAGTTTGACAGGGCAGCTGGCATGTGTGACATGATTGGGAGGCCCAAAGAGGGCCAACGTTTTGTCCTTTGGTGTTGCATTTGCCCTAAAAATGGCTAATGTCTCCCTCAATGGGGCTTGTCGTCCTGCTTTTTCTCAGTTAGGGTTTTAAATTGAACATTTAATGTAAAAACAGTGTTACTTTGATATTCTGGCCTTGTCGACCATTTTATGACCTAAAAGTTAATTAAGGTCATTGATACAATATATATTGAGGAGTTTTAGCCTCATTTTATCATAACACATCACTCACTCATTAGTGAGGTCTGATTTTAGCGCCCTACTTGGGTAATTTTGTTGGTTTAGTGAGGCACACTTGTTGAAGGAAGGCATTTCTTGGCATTTTTGGCATTTCTCTTGAGGGAAGGTTTACAACTAGGGTTTGCATGCTATTTCATGGTGATATGTAAGTGTTTTCTCTGCAAAACTTCTTGATTGAATGGTTGTAGTATTATATTCTTGCATATGTTTATAATTTGTTGATCAAAAACCCTAGGTGACAAGCACACAAGTAGGTCCTTGTTTCATGTCCTCTAAAAGAGAAATTTTCAGCCATTGAAGAAGGAAGAAAGAGCCTAGCCATAACTACACTCTTGTTGCTTCTTCTCCCTGAGCTAGCCGTACTTTCAGAATTCAAGAAGGAGGATACATCCCAGGCCTAGGTTATCTACACCTAGGGTCGTCCTGCTTCTAGGGTTTGATGATAGAGCCTTGCTATAGCAACACTCTCCCTCATTGCACTATATTGTCTTGATTTATCTTTCATGCTAGCCGTTTTGCCAAGTTAACCTAAGGAAGGAGGAGAGAGCACGAGGCCTTGCTTTAGCAACACCAGAGTGAGCCTCTTTCCCCTAGGGTTTTGATTCTGGGGCCCTGCCATAGCAACACTTCAGAACTCTTCCCTCTATTCCTTAGTCATCCTCCTTCAACCCTTGCGTCCTCCATTAAATTGACTCCATTAGCCCAAAGGCACTGATCTTAGACCTCCAGCGTTGAAGTGAAACTGATCAAACAAACTCTTAAACTATTTTCAAAATTGAAACCCTAACTAACTCCTAACCCTAAGTTGCTGACGTCACAACTAGAATATTTCATCTTTATGAAGCAACATCTTGTTTAAGAGCAATTTAATGATGATTTAGGCATTAATTGATGATGTGTTGATTTGTTACATTGAATGCCAGGTCATTTCAGTATTTATTGAGGAAGTGATATTATTTGCATTGCTATATTGATAAACATTGATATCGTCAATATTTATTGCCATAATTTCTTATATCAGATAGTCTTATGCAGTACTAACCCATTTGAATAATAGCTTGCATATATTGGTTTGTTGTTGCTTTGTTCCGAGCAGGTGTTCTTCTTTGGGGTTTCCCTTCATTATCGGTTGTTTAGCCAGACTATTTGTTTTTGGGGGTGACTTGTGGAGGGGGAACTTTACTTATGTCCTTTTAACTTTTGCCTCTTCAAAACTCCAGGTTACCGGGGATGTCTCCCCTGGGCCTAACCTCCCTAAAGAGAAGGAACCTCCCCATTGTGGTGACATTGGGTGGGATAGGTTCCTGTTACACTAGTTTGGCCTTCTATCTTGCAGCCATTTGACCTAACTACAAACTGTGCGATAACATTTTGGCATCGTTGCCAAGGAACACTGAGTCAATTCTCCTCAAAAGACAAATCTTTTCAGTAAGCCTTGCCTCAGAGACCTTTTCTTACAAGCTTACCTAGCGACTCCACTAGGGCGTTTTTCCCCTTTTCTTTGGTAGTTTCAAGTAAACTATCTGGCGACTCCACAAACTAAAAGGAGATTCAATAATCCTCCTTTGTCTTTTAGAAGGAAGCCTCCCTTGAACTCTCTTGTTGTCAAATCACTTTTCGGGAAGAGCCTTCCTTTAAGAATCATGTCTAGCTCTCAGACCGCTACAACGAACCCAACCAACAATCAAAGACAATGGTCATCTACTCTTTTCAAGCCATTAGACATGTCAGCCATACCTGGCTACCCTAGGAAAATTCCACCCAAGTATGAGAAGTGGTTGCCTAAATTTACCGGTACTAATGCAATCAGTGCCGAAGAGCATATGAGCAACTTTTGGGCATTCTTTCAACTCCACCCCATTAGCGATGATGTTGAAGATCTAGTCATGAAGTTGTTCTCCGCTACTCTTTATGATGCCTCAAGGCGTTGGTACCTAAGCCTTCTCGATGGAAGCATCAAAAATATGGACAGACTTGAAGAGGCCTTTCTCAAAAGATGGAGTGTCAAAGAAGACCCTAATATGCTTCTCACACGACTGAATAATCTTGCCAAATATGAAAATGAGTCTATTCGGGAGTTCCACACCAGATTCAAAACTTTATTGCAAAGAATTCCTGCAAGCCATCATCCGAAAGATGATTACCTCGTCCATGTTTACACCAGATCTTTCAATGGCCAACTAGGGTATCTTCTAAACCCCTAGTCCATTCAAGAAGCCCAAGAGCTCGCTACTAAAATAGAGGGAAACCTCCTTTCATCCAAGATTGAGCCTTTTTCTAACCCAAGGGGGAGAATAGACACTAAACCGAAGATAGTTCACAATGTTGAGCCTACTTCAGATCTATGTACCAGTATCGCCAAACTACAAGCTTCTATGGATGGTATCATAAAGAATCAAGAGGAAATGATGAGCAGGATCATCAAGTTGGAAAGATCTCAGACCCAGGCACCCAGGGTCCCGTACAAAGGGCAATTCCAGAAAGGGGGCCAATTTTATAAACCAAAGAATGATCATGAAGTTCCAAACACTTTGGCCCCTGCAAACATTGTTGATGAAAATCCTTGGTGCCTGGAATGCAGTGAAGCACATTGGGAACATGAGTGCCCCTACAATAGTGGCCATCAACAAGTCAACAACATGGATTGTTTCATGGATTTTCCTCAGATAAATATCACAGATGCAGAACATCAGGAAGCCGTGAAAGAGGCAGCCAGATCAGCAAGGATGGCGGTGATAAACAACCTGGATCAAGAATCACGAGAAAAGCTAAAGAAACAAGAATTTCAGGTGTATAGAAAAAAGAATTTGAAACAACCAGTTGTTGATCAAGCAAAGCCCCCACCCTTGGAAATGCTTCTTCCCAAGACATCCAAGGCTGGCAAGGTTGACCTAAATTTTGACTTCGAAGGGTCATTATAAAAGATGCATGTAAACGTCCCCCTAAGGGAATCAATCAAGATCCCATCCATCAAAGAACGATTTGACACTTTCTTTTCGGGATCAAATGAGCCTATGGACCCCCCTATTATGTTGCAAGATGATCACTTTAGGGTCTAATATGGTGAAAACCCTCCTTTCTTCATGACTTTGACAATGAACGGCAAAAATATCAACAATTGTATGTTAGATACAGGTGTTGGTGCCAACATGATGTCACTCAAAGTCATGCGACAAGTGGGCTTGAAGGTCACACAGCCTTACAGAAATGTATGTGGTTTCGAATCCAAAGCCATACCCACACATGGGGTGGTTGAGAATGTTGAAGTTCACCTGAAGGAGTACCTTGAAAAGATGGTCCACATTGACATTGTGGTGGTTGATGTCCTAGATGTGTGGGGAATGTTGTTATCTAAGAAGTTTGGTGCAATGTTAGGTGGCGCCCTTGAGATGGACCTCACATTCTTGCAATTGCCTTTGAAAAATGGAACGGTGGGTTGTCTACTCAATGTGCCAATAACTGGGGACCATGTGCAGGATATTATTCACCCCGTCAATAATGACAAAGCACAAAACGAGATGATACAAACTCTTCAAAAGTCTTCTTCAGAAGACATGCCCTTTGCAACAGAGGAGGACTTTGATTAGATCAAATGGCCCAAGAGAGAAGAATACCAACAACTCCTAGATGAATTCAAGAACAGAGAAATTGGGGCGGTGAATATATTAAAGAAACATGAAGATGACGTACAAATCCACCCGTCTCAACAAGAGGTTTTAACTTTTTACAACGGAAACCCACCCCCCTCCCTCACCACAATACACCAGGGTTGTCCAAGGAACGACCAAATACAAAGTTAGAAAGTACAAGGAGGGAGACATGGTATGGATGTGGGATACCCAGAAAGGAGAGCCAACTAATGTAAAAGGAAGCACTCAGTCATGGCTCGGACCCTTCAAAGTTGGAATGGAATCAGTTAACGACTCATATTATCTATCCACTCTGGAGGGAAGAAGGCGCCCATTACCCATCAGCGGGCACCTCCTCAAACCCCACCAAGGTGGGGGGACTTGATTTCACAGGTAAGTGCAGGTAAGTAGGCATTTTTCATGTATTATACCATTTGCATTTCATGTTAGTTTGCTTCCACATTTGCATTGTTGATTGTTTTATTTTCAGTATATATATATATGTATGTATGTATGTATGTATGTATGTATGTATGTATGTATGCTGGGGTGGCATTACCGCCCCATTTTTTCTACTGATGCCCCTATCGAGTTTGATCAGGTCTGCAGGTTATGCTAGAGATGCTGAGGTTCTCATGCGCTCTACGGTGAGCACATGTCCCCGAGTTGGAGCCAGATGTTATCCCTGGTTTTTAGGGATAACCAGGAGATCATGTCTCGAGGCCCACAGGTACTAGACATGGAGTACCGAGAGCAGGATTGACCTGAGCATGGCCCTGGAGGGCCCATCCTTTTCTTCCTCCATCAGCTTTATCTTTTCAAAAGCAGCAACATCCATCACCATCGGCTTGGTCTTGTATCAGACAAGGTTCTTTCTCCATGAGGTAATTGGTCCAGGTATCATAGTATGTGTCACTTTTGATCATTAAAACCTTTAAATATATGCATCTGATTCCTTTTATCTTTAACAACTGCTTGGATCTTACATTAGCCCACTTGACCATGCTCTGGGAGATTGACAGGGCATCCTAGCAAGTTTGTGCCCATAGGTCTGGGTTTTCCACTGGGGGATTTCTGAAAAGCCATCGTCCGCTCCCCTCATAGCACCACTTTTTCATCTTATCTCTCGCTCACTTGTCCCATTCCCCTTGTCCGAGCATTGGGTTGACTTGTTTGTAGGATTGCACCTTATCTCGTGGGAAGAAGGGGCTAAAGGCCCAGAAGGTAAAAGCAACTGATAAAAGATAAAAGCCTAGAAACAAAACCTCGAGGTTCTTTGCCCAGGGATCCCTAAGAAGGCAATAAAAAGAATCTCAGTAAGAAACAAGAGGGACCCAAAAAATATAAACAAGACCTAGTCAAGAGGATAGGGGGTCTCATCATGAGCCAACCTATTATGTTCATGGGTACCTAACAGTATGACATTTCCACCATCTGGTTACCACGCCAGGGCAGTGACCTTTGGTTGCATGGCCAAGGGAAAGGGGGTCTCATCATGAGTCAACCTTCTCATCTCTGTGAAATTACTTGTGGGTAACACTGTCAACTCTGGTCACCATGCCAAGGCAGTGTCCTCTGGTTAGCCCTTGAATAAAAAGAAAAAGAAGAATAAAAAGCAAACAAAAGAAAAGAAAAAAGGCAAGAACGAGCTTGGAAAAATTGCATCCATGACAGGTACAACTCACCTTCTACAAAGGCACCCATAGATAACATCATGCATCCCTGGCTCTCACTTCACCCACATGTCTGGACATCCCCTAGCCACATCACCTCACTTACATGGCTTGGATGAAACCTTCCCCTTTCTTGTGGATACTAGCCCAATAGGACGTCTTGTATTTTTCTCCAGTCTTGTATTGTAGGTTTTTGTAATGACTTTGAGCTATTGACTGATGTATTAAGGTCTTATGCATATGTTTGATAATATTGATGATGAAACATGATTAACATTTCTATGATCTCGGTGACTGATGAGCCCATGGAGGGTGTAGCTTTTGATGTGCAGGACCATGCCCGACGGACATGTACCATTTGGACTGGTACACATGGGCAGATGATCGGGTCGGACCTCCATGGGGCTGAAGAGCCCACCAGATGGATGTTGAGACACCATCAGGGGGCAGAGACAGGACAGTGGTTGATCAGGGTTTTACACTAGAGAAGAAGAGGACGTTTCATCATAGGCACTTTGGCAGAGCCTGGCCGAGGGGGGTTGACCCACTTCCAGTGGAATGTTTGCCCTGGATGGCCTAGGATGTCACCTAGAATCTCATGATGTCACCTTGAGCATGTGACAAGTTGATAGGGCAGTTGGCACATATGGCATGATTGGGAGGCCCAAATAGGGCCAACGTTTTGCCCTTTGGTGCTGCATTTGCCCTAAAAAGGGCTAACGTCTCCCTCAGTGGGGCTTGACATCTTGCTTTTTCTCAGTTAGGGTTTTAAATTGAACATTTAATGTAAAACCAATGTTACTTTGATATTCTGGCCTTGTCGGCCATTTTATGAACTAAAAGTTAATTAAGGTCATAGATACAATACATATTGAGGAGTTTTAGCCTCATTTTATCATAACACATCACTCACTCATTAGTGAGGTCTGATTTTAGCGCCCTACTTGGGTAATTTTGTTGGTTTAGTGAGGCGCACTTGTTGAAGGAAGGCATTTCTTAGCATTTTTGGCATTTCTCTTGAAGTAAGGTTTACAACTAGGGTTTGCATGCTATTTCATGGTGATATGTAAGTGTTTTCTCTGCAAAACTACTTGATTGAATGGTTGTAGTCTTATATTCTTGCATATGTTTATAATTTACTGATCAGAAACCCTAGGTGACAAGAACACAAGTAGGTCCTTGTTTCATGTCCCCTAAAAGAGAAATTTTTAGCCATTGAAGAAGGAAGAAAGAGCCTAGCCATAGCTACACTCTTGTTGCTTCTTCTCCCTGAGCTAGCCGTACTTTCAAAAGTCAAGAAGGAGGAGACGTCCTAGGCCTAGATTATCTACACCTAGGGCCGTCCTGCTTCTAGGGTTTGATGATAGAGCCTTGCTATAGCAACACTCTCCCTCATTGCACTCTCTTGTCTTGATTTATCTTTCATGCTAGCCGTTTTTCCAAGTTAACCTAAGGAAGGAGGAGAGAGCACGAGACCTTGCTTTAGCAATACCAGAGTGAGCCTCTTTCCCCTAGGGTTTCGATTCTGGGGCCCTGTCATAGCAGCACTTTAGAACTCTTCCCTCTAGTCCTTAGTCATCCTCCTTCAACCCTTGTTTCCTCCATTAAATTGACTCCATTAGCCCAAAGGCACTGATCTTAGACCTCCAGCGTTGAAGTGAAACTGATCAAACAAACTCTTAAACTATTTTCTAAATTGAAACCCTAAGTTGTTGACGTCACACCTAGAATATTTCATCTTTATGTAGCAACGTCTTGTTTAAGAGCAATTGAATGATGATTTAGGCACTAATTTATGATGTGTTGATTTGTTACATTGAATGCCGGGTCATTTCAATATTTATTGAGGAAGTGATATTATTTGCATTGCTATATTGATAAACATTGACTTCGTCAATATTTATTGCCATAATTGCTTATATCAGATAGTCTTATGAAGTACTAACCCATTTGAATCATAGCTTGCATATATTGGTTTGTTGTTGCTTTGTTCTGGGCAGGTGTTCTTCTTTGGGGCTTCACTTCATTATCGGTTGTTTAGCCGGACTATCTGTTTTTTGTGGTGACCTGTGGAGGGGGAACTTTACTTCCGTCCTTTTAACTTTTGCCTCTTCAAAACTCCAGGTTATCGGGGACATCTCCCCTGGGCCTAACCTCCCTAAAGAGAAAGAACCTCCCCACCGTGGTGACATTGGGTGGGATAGGTTCCTGTTACGCCAGTTTGGCCTTCTATCTTGCAGCCATTTGACCTAGCTACAAACTGTGCGATAACAGGTTACTAACATTTGAACACATGCTTCCATTCATACATTCAAGATTTTGTGTCATGATCCTTCTTTCTCTTGTTCTTCGTGCCACAATTACTTGAGCAACATGCCTAATTCATCGATTCCTCTCTCTATCTCGACTCAACACGACCCAAGGTTAAAGGTTACAATAGTATGTTAGCTAAAGCAATAGTTGTGGGAATAAGACAACTCATCAAATGTCTATTTCTTGTATAAACACTTATTCTTATCAATTCCAAAGTGGTGGGAAACTCTTTATCAACCACATGGAGGAAAAGTGGTAGCCTTTGGATGTCTCAAAAATATCGGAGAAAAACCTTGATCGACCAATGAGAACCATTCAAAGGAAATTGATTTATTTTAGGTCTATGTTTTCTAATTTAGTTTTTTAATTTAAGTTTGGTATGTTCCAATCTGGCTAACCCTATTATTGATTGTTTTTCTATAAAATGTTTATCTCTTTATCTGGTTAGAATATTAGTGGGAATGTGCTAAATGGGATAAGAGATAAATAAAT
>ML798593.1:10679-29617 GCA_009831015.1 Picea engelmannii | reverse complement strand
CCATTTTGGTGGGAGAAACTATTGACAATTATGTGTTGATTGATTTTCCTTCCTTCAATGCCAACACAAATTCTAGTAAATTCAATACACACAATGCTATAATGACCTCCACCCCATTAAACTCCTTGATGGTCACATTCAGTGCAATGAGTACATGAAGAGAATTATTGAAAGAGAGGTTCATGGTATACCATGGAAATAAGATTCCATCCTTCATTACATCTTTTCTTTTCACTATTCAATCGAATGACACCTGTGAGGAGGATCTGGAATTTATCATAACTTCTCATGATTATATTCCTAATAGTACTCTGGCCAATGGTTGGGACTGCATCCTTGCTGCTTCCAACAATGTCAAACCAAGAAACATAGAATATGATTTCTTTGGTTTGGGAATTATGAGAACATGGAATGTGGTCAAGATTCGAACCTATCCAACATCAATAGGAACACCCTCAATTATATGCTCTCACCATTGCCACTAGTAAAGAGAAAAGAGTGGGCACTTGGCATGTTGGGTTTGAGACCAAGAGACTCCATTATATGGTAAAGAATTATACTCACTGGGAGGCACAACCCATAATTACATCAAATAATACATTTTACATTATCACCATGCCCACATTCATAATCATCTTTGGAGGAAAAGTTGCAAAAAGAAAAATAATACTTGACCAACTGCAACAAAGGAATTTTGAAACTCTCCCTCACCACTAAACCTAACTAATTACAAATCTGATGACATCCAATTTCCATTCTTAAATAAAGCCTCTTCTTAAAGATGAGGAAATGAATGTGACCATTTGTTAACTAAATATATTATGTGGAAGAAAATCTAATAGACGCATGTCTAAGTAGAGCCCTACATAGCGTTTAGGTAAATCCCTACATGGAATTTCATGACTTCCTTATTATCCCTACCTATAAGAGATATATAGATTTGGTAGAATGATTGACCATATATTTCACTAACCTAGCCTAACCTACCCTAGCCTAGCCTACTCTAGCCTAACCTAGCCTAGCCTACTTTATCATATCCTAGTCTATTCTACTCTAGCCTATCCTACTTTAGCCTAGCTTAGCCTATACTACTCTAGCCCAGCCTATCCTATCCTACTCTAGCCTTCCCTACCCTCGCCTAGCTTATCCTACTGTAGCCTACCCTAGCCTACTCTTGCCTATGATAGCTTACTATAGCCTGACTTACTCTAGCCTAACCTAACATAGCCTACTCTAGCCTAGCCTACTCTATCTACACCAACCTAGACTAACCTTGCCTACTCTAGCCTACTTTATCCTAGCCTAGCCTAGCCTAACATACTCTAGCCTACCCTAGCCTAGCCTAGGCTAGCCTAGAACTACCTAGCCTAACCTAGCTTGCCTTGCCTAACCTAACTTACTCTTACCTAACCTAGCCTTGCCTTGCCTAGCCTAACTTACTCTTACCTAACTTAGCCTAACCTAGCCTGCCTTGCCTAGCCTAGCCTAGCCTAACTTGGATTAAGGAACCATCGAGTCCGATGGATTACTGGGATAGGATTTCATCTAGAGCACCCCTCACTCCCAAGTGCCATGCCTCAAAATTTGCAGTACTCCATGGTTTCAAGAACTAGTGTTTTGCTTAGTTTGAAGCAATGCATCATTTGGATTAAAGGATCCAATTTATGAAACCGTGCCTCGGTAGCAGATGGACAATGTGTTCACATAGTCCATGCCTAAACAAGCTTGCAACATCTCACAGAACTAAAAAATGTTGCTCCGTTAGGTTTTTATGCTCTGATGAGGAATTGGCAGAGAGTCCCTGAAATGGTTTGGGATGCGACTTGCAACTGGGCATAAAATGAAAACCGAGACTTGGATTGAGGAATCGTCGAATTCGATGGATTACTGGGATAGGATTTTAGCTAGAGCACCCCTCACTTCGGGTTCCAACCCCTCGAAAGTTGTTTTTTTCATCGATTTCGATAACTAGTGCTTTGCTCAGTAAGAAGCAATGCAACATTTGGATTTAGGGGTCCAATTTATGAAACTATGCCTCAGGAGCAGATGGACAATGTGGTCACCTAGTCCATGCTTAAACAAGCATGTAGCATCTCATGGAACCCAAAAATGTTGCTCCGTTAGGCTTTTATGCCCCGAGGAGGAATTGTCAAGACTCCCCGAAATGGTTTGGGATGCGACACGCAACTGGGCATAAAACGAAAACTGAGACTCGGATTGAGGAACCGTCGTTTCTGTTGGATTCCTGGCATAGGATTTTAGCTAGAGCACCCTTCACTCTCAATTTCAACCGCTCGAAAGTTGTTTTTTCCATCGATTTCGACAACTAGTTCTTTGCTTAGTAAGAAGTAATGCAACATTTGGATTTAGGGGTCCAATTTACGAAACCATGCCTCGGGAGTGGATGGACAATGTGGTCACCTGGTCCATGCCTAAACAAGCATGCAACATCTCATGGAACTCAAAAATGCTGCTCTGTTAGGCTTTTATGCCCCGAGGAGGAATTGTCAAGAGTCCTCGAAATGGTTTGGGATGCGACTTGCAATTGGGCATAAAATGAAAACCGAGACTCGTATTGAGGAACCGTCATCTCTGTTGGATTCCTGGCATAGGATTTTAGCTAGAGCACCCCTCACTCCCGCTTCCAACCCCTTGGAAGTTGTTTTTTACATCGATTTCGACAACTAGTGCTTTGCTCAATAAGAAGCAATGCAACATTTGGATTTAGGGGTCCAATTTACGAAACCATGCCTCAGGAGCGGATGGACAACATGCTCACCTAGTCCATGCCTAAACAAGCATGCAACATCTCATGGAACTCAAAAATGTTTCTCCATTGGGGTTTTATGCCCCAAGGAGGAATTGCCAAGAGTCCCCAAAATGGTTTGAAATGTGACTTGCAACTGGGCATAAAACAAAAAAAGAGACTCGAACTGAAGAACCGTCATCGTTTTTGGATTCCTAGCATAGGATTTTAGCTAGAGCACTCCTCACTCACGGTTCCAACCCCTCGGAAGTTGTTTTTTTCATCGATTTCGATAACTAGTGCTTTGCTCAATAAGAAGCAATGCAACATTTAGATTTAGGGGTCCAATTTACGAAACCATGCCTTGAGAACGGATAGACAATGTGGTCACCTAGTCCATGCCTAAACAAGCATGCAACAACTCATGGAACTCAAAAATGCTACTCAGTTAGGTTTTTATGCCATGAGGAGGAATTGGCCAAGAGTCCCTGAAAAGGTTTGGGATGCAACTTGCAACTGGGCATAAAGGGAATATCGAGACTTGGATTAAGGAACCGTCGACTCCGATGGATTACTGGGATAGGATTTCATCTAGATCACCCCTCACTCCCGGGTGCCATGCCTCATAATTTGCAGTACTCAACGTTTTCGAGAACTAGTGTTTTGCTTAGTTTGAAGCAATGGAACATTTGGATTAAAGGATCCAATTTATGAAACCGTGCCTCGGGAGCAGATGGACAATGTGGTCACATAGTCCATGCCTAAACAATCTTGCAACATCTCATGGAACTAAAAAATGTTGCTCTGTTAGGTTTTTATATCCTTAGGAGGAATCGGCCAAGAGTCCCTGAAATGGTTTGGGGTACGACTTGAAATGGGGCATAAAACGAAAACCGAGACTCGAATTGACGAACCGTCGACTTCTATAGATTCCTGGCATAGGATTTTAGCTAGAGCACCCCTCACTCTTGGTTTCAACCCCTCGAAACTTGTTTTTTTCATCGATTTCGATAACTAGTGCTTTTCTCAGTAAGAAGCAATGCAACATTTGGATTTAGGGGTCCAATTTACTAAACCATGCTTCAGGAGCAAATGGACAATGTGGTCACCTAGTCCATGCCTAAACAAGCATGCAATATCTCATGGAAATAAAAAATGCTACTCCGTTCGACATTTATGCCCTGAGGAGGAATTGTGAAGAGTCCCCGAAATGGTTTGGGATGCGACTTGCAACTGGGTATAAAACGAAAACGGAGACTCGGATTGAGGAACCGTCATCTTTTTTGGATTCCTAGCATAGGATTTTAGCTAGAGAACCCATCACTCTAAGTTCCAACCCCTCAGAAGTTGTTTTTTTCATCGATTTTGATAACTAGTGATTTGCTCAGTGAGAAGCAACGCAACATTTGGATTTAGGAGTCCAATTTACGAAACCATGCCTCGGGAGAATATGAACAATGTGGTCACCTAATCCATTCCTGAACAAGCATGCAACATCTCATGGAACTCAAAAATGCTACTCGGTTAGGTTTTTATGCCATGAGAAGGAATTTGCCAAGAGTCCCGAAATGGTTTGGAATGCGACTTGCAACTGGGCATATAGCGAATATCGAGACTCAGATTAAGGAACCGTCGGCTCCGATGGATTACTGGGATAGGATTTCATCTAGAGCACCCCTCACTCCCAGGTGCCATGCCTCAGAATTTGCAGTACTCAATGGTTTCGAGAACTAGTGTTTTTCTCAGTTTGAAGCAATGCAACATTTGGATTAAAGGATCCAATTTATGAAACCATGCCTCGGGAGTAGATGGACAATGTGGTCACATAGTCCATGCCTAGACAAGCTTGTAGCATCTCACGAACTAAAAAATGTTGCTCCGTTAGGTTTTTATGCCCTGATGAGGAATTGGCCAAGCGTCCCTAAAATGGTTTGGGATGTGACTTCCAACTGAGCATAAAACGAAAATCGAGACTCAGATTGAGGAACCGTCGACTTCGATGGATTACTAGGATAGGATTTTAGCTAGAGCACCCCTCAATCCCGGTTCCAACCCCTCGAAAGTTTTTTTTTCATTGATTTCGATAACTAGTTCTTTGGTCAGTAAGAAGCAATGCAACATTTGGATTTAGGGGTCCAATTTACGAAACCATGCCTCAAGAGCGGATGGACAATGTGGTCATCTAGTCCATGCCTAAACAAGCATGCAACATTTCATGGAACTCAAAAATGCTGCTCCGTTAGGCTTTTATGCCCCGAGGAGGAATTGTCAAGAGTCCCCGAAATGGTTTGGGATGCGACTTGCAACTGGGCATAAAACGAAAACCGAGACTCAGATTGAGGAACCGTCGTCTCTGTTGGATTCCTGGCATAGGATTTTAGCTAGAGCACCCCTCACTCCCAGTTCCAACCCCTCGAAAGTTGTTTTTTCCATCGATTTCGACAAGTATTGCTTTGCTCAGTAAGAAGCAATGCAACATTTGGATTTAGGGGTCCAATTTATGAAACTATGCCTCGAGAGTGGATGGACAATGTGGTCACCTAGTCCATGCCTAAACACACATGCAACATCTCATGGAACTCAAAAATGCTGCTCCGTTAGGGTTTTATGCCCCGAGGAGGAATTGCCAAGAGTCGCCGAAATGGTTTGGGATGTGACTTGCAACTGGGCATAAAAAGAAATCAGAGACTCAGATTGAAGAACCGTTATCTTTTTTGGATTCCTGGCATATAATTTTAGCTATAGCACCCCTCACTCTCGGTTCCAACCCCTCGGAAGTTGTTGTTTTCATCGATTACGATAACTAGTGCTTTGCTCAGTAAGAAACAGTGCAACATTTGGATTTATTGTGCAATTTACGAAACCATGCCTCGGGAGAGGATGGACAATGTGGTCACCTAGTCCATGCCTAAACAAGCATGCAACATCTCATGGAACTCAAAAATTCTACTCAGATAGGTTTTTATGCCGTGAGGAGGAATTGTCCAAGAGTCCCCGAAATGGTTTGGGATGCGACTTGAAACTGGGCATATAGAGAATATCGAGACTCGGATTAAGAAACCTTCGACTCCGATGGATTACTGGGATAGGATTTCATTTAAAGCACCCCTCACTCCCAAGTGCCATGCCTCATAATTTGCAGTACTCAACGTTTTCGAGAACTAGTGTTTTGCTCAGTTTGAAGCAATGCAACATTTGGATTAAAGGATTCAATTTATAAAACCGTGCCACAAAAGCAGATGGACAATGTGGTCACATAGTCCATGCCTAAACAAGTTTGCAATATCTCACGGAACTAAAAAAATGTTGCTCAGTTAGGTTTTTATGCCCTGAGGAGGAATTAGCCAAGAGTCCCTGAAATGGTTTGGGATGCGACTTGAAACTGGGCATAAAACGAAAACCGAGACTCGGATTGAGGAACCGTCGACTTTGATAGATTCTTGGCATAGTATTTTAGCTAGAGCACCCCTCACTCTTGGTTCCAACCCGTCGAAAGTTGTTTTTCTCATCGATTTCGATAACTAGTGCTTTGCTTGGTAAGAAGCAAGACAACATTTGTATTTAGGGGTCCAATTTACTAAACCACGCCTCGGGAGTGGATGGACAATGTGGTCACCTATTCCATGCCTAAACAAGCATGCAATATCTCATGGAAATAAAAAATGCTACTCCGTTCGGCATTTATGCCCTGAGGAGGAATTGTCAAGAGTCCCCGAAATGGTTTGGGATGCAACTTGCAACTGGGTATAAAACAAAAACGGAGACTCGGATTGAGGAACCATCATATTTTTTGGATTCCTAGCATAGGATTTTAGCTAGAGCACCCATCACTCTAAGTTCCAACCCCTCAGAAGTTGTTTTTTTCATCGATTTTGATAACTAGTGATTTTCACAGTGAGAAGCAACGCAACATTTGGATTTAGGAGTCCAATTTACGAAACCATGCCTCGGGAGAAGATAAAAAATGTGGTCACCTAATCCATTCCTGAACAAGCATGCAACATCTCATGGAACTCAAAAATGCTACTCAGTTAGGTTTTTATGCCATGAGAAGGAATTTGCCAAGAGTCCCGAAATGGTTTGGAATGCGACTTGCAACTGGGCATATAGCGAATATCGAGACTCAGATTAAGGAACCGTCGACTCCGATGGATTACTGGGATAGGATTTCATCTAGAGCACCCCTCACTCCCAGGTGCCATGCCTCAGAATTTGCAGTACTCAATGGTTCCGAGAACTAGTGTTTTTCTCAGTTTGAAGCAATGCAACATTTGGATTAAAGGATCCAATTTATGAAACCGTGCCTCGGGAGTAGATGGACAATGTGGTCACATAATCCATGCCTAGACAAGCTTGTAGCATCTCATGGAACTAAAAAATGTTGCTCCGTTAGGTTTTTATGCCCTGATGAGGAATTGGCCAAGAGTCCCTGAAATGGTTTGGGATGTGACTTCCAACTGAGCATAAAACGAAAATCGAGACTCAGATTGAGGAACCGTCGACTTCGATGGATTACTGGGATAGGATTTTAGCTAGAGCACCCCTCAATCCTGGTTCCAACCCCTCGAAAGTTTTTTTTTCATTGATTTCGATAACTAGTTCTTTGGTCAGTAAGAAGCAATGCAACATTTGGATTTAGGTGTCCAATTTACGAAACCATGCCTCAGGAGCGGATGGACAATGTGGTCATCTAGTCCATGCCTAAACAAGCATGCAACATTTCATGGAACTCAAAAATGCTGCTCCGTTAGGCTTTTATGCCCCGAGGAGGAATTGTCAAGAGTCCCCGAAATGGTTTGGGATGCGACTTGCAACTGGGAATAAAACGAAAACCGAGACTTAGATTGAGGAACCGTCATATTTGTTGGATTCCTGGCATAGGATTTTAGCTAGAGCACCCCTCACTCCCAGTTCCAACCCCTCAGAAGTTGTTTTTTCCATCGATTTCGACAAATATTGCTTTGCTCAGTAAGAAGCAATGCAACATTTGGATTGAGGGGTCCAATTTATGAAACTATGCCTCGAGAGCGGATGGACAATGTGGTCACCTAGTCCATGCCTAAACACGCATGCAACATCTCATGGAACTCAAAAATGCTGCTCCGTTAGGGTTTTATGCCCCGAGGAGGAATTGCCAAGATTCGTCGAAATGGTTTGGGATGTGACTTGCAACTGGGCATAAAAAGAAATCAGAGACTCAGATTGAAGAACCGTCGTCTTTTTTGTATTCCTGGCATATAATTTTAGCTAGAGCACCCCTCGGAAGTTGTTGTTTTCATCGATTACGATAACTAGTGCTTTGCTCAGTAAGAAACAGTGCAACATTTGGATTTATTGTGCAATTTACGAAACCATGCCTTGGGAGCGGATGGACAATGTGGTCACCTAGTCCATGCCTAAAGAAGCATGCAACATCTCATGGAACTCAAAAATTCTACTCAGATAGGTTTTTATGCCGTGAGGAGGAATTGTCCAAGAGTCCCCGAAATGGTTTGGGATGCGACTTGCAACTGGGCATATAGAGAATATCAAGACTCAGATTAAGAAACCTTCAACTCCGATGGATTACTGGGATAGGATTTCATTTAAAGCACCCCTCACTCCCGAGTGCCATGCCTCATAATTTGCAGCACTCAACGTTTTCGAGAACTAGTGTTTTGCTCAGTTTGAAGCAATGCAACATTTGGATTAAAGGATTCAATTTATAAAACCGTGCCGCAAAAGCAGATGGACAATGTGGTCACATAGTCCATGCCTAAACAAGTTTGCAATATCTCACGGAACTAAAAAATGTTGCTCAGTTAGGTTTTTATGCCCTGAGGAGGAATTAGCCAAGAGTCCCTGAAATGGTTTGGGATGCGACTTGAAACTGGGCATAAAACGAAAACCGAGACTCGGATTGAGGAACCGTCGACTTCGATAGATTCCTGGCATAGTATTTTAGCTAAATCACCCCTCACTCTCGGTTCCAACCCCTCGAAAGTTGTTTTTCTCATCAATTTCGATAACTAGTGCTTTGCTCGGTAAGAAGCAAGACAACATTTGGATTTAGGGGTCCAATTCACTAAACCATGCCTCAGGAGTGGATGGACAATGTGGTCACCTATTCCATTCCTAAACAAGCATGCAACATCTCATGGAACTCAAAAATGCTACTACGTTAGGCATTTATGCCCCGAGAAGGAATTGCGAAGAGTCCCTGAAATGGTTTGGGATGCGACTTGCAACTGGGCATAAAACGAAAATAGAGACTCAAATTGAGGAACCGTAGTCTTTTTTGGATTACTGGCATAGGATTTTAGCTAGATCACCCCTCACTCCCGGTTCCAACCCCTCGGAAGTTTTTTTTTTCATCGATTTCCATAACTAGTGCTTTGCTCAGTAAGAAGCAATGCAACATTTGGATTTAGGGGTCCAATTTACGAAACCATGCCTTGAGAGTAGATGGACAATGTGGTCACCTAGTCCATTCCTAAATAGCATGCAACATCTCATGGAACTCAAAAATGCTACTCAGTTAGGTTTTTATGCCATGAGGAGAAATTGGCCAAGAGTCCCCGAAATGTTTTGGGATGTGACTTGCAACTGGGAATATAGCGAATATCGAGACTCGGATTAAGGGATCGTCAACTCCGATGGATTATTGGGATATGATTTCATCTAGAGCACCCCTCACTCCCTAGTTCCATGCCTCAGAATTTGCAGTACTCAACGTTTTCGGGAAATAGTGTTTTGCTCAGTTTGAAGCATTGCAACATTTGGATTAAATGATCCAATTTATGAAACCATGCCTCGGTAGCAAATGAACAATTTAGTCACATAGATCATGCCTAAAAGATCTTGCAGTATCTCACAGAACTAAAAAATGTTGCTCCGTTAGGTTTTTATGCCCTAAGGAGGAATTGGCCAAGAGTCCTTGAAATGGTTTGGAATGCGACTTGCAACTAGGCATGAAACGAATGCCGAGACTTGGATTGAGGAACCGTTGAATTCGATGGATTCCTGGCATAGGATTTTAGCTAGAGCACCCCTCCCTCTCAGTTCCAACCCCTCGAAAATTGTTTTTTTCATCGATTTCGATAACTAGTGCTTTGCTCAATAAGAAGTAATGCAACATTTGGAGTTAGGGGTCCAATTTACGAAACCATGCCTTGGGAATGGATGGACAATGTGGTCACCTAGTCCATGCCTAAACAAGCATGCAAAATTTCATGGAACTCAAAAATGCTGCTCTTTTAGGCTTTTATGCCCCGAGGAGGAATTGCCAAGAGTCCCCGAAATGGTTTGGAATGCGACTTGCAACTAGGCATAAAACGAAAACCGAGACTCAAATTGAGGAACTGTCGTCTTTTTTGGATTCCTGGCATAGGATTTCATCTAGAGCACCCCTCACTCCCGGTTCCAACCCCTGGGAAGTTGTTTTTTTCATCGATTTCGATAACTAGTGGTTTGCTCAGTAAGAAACAATACAACATTTGGAATTAGGGGTCCAATTTATGAAACCATGCCTCAGGAGCGGATGGACAATGTGGTCACCTAGTCCATGCCTAAACAAACATGCAACATCTCATGGAACTCAAAAATGCTACTCAGGTTTTTATGCCATGAGGAGGAATTGGCCAAGAGTCCCCGAAATGGTTTGGGATGCGACTTGCAACTGGGCATATAGAGAATAGCGAGACTCAGATTAAGGAACCGTGGAATCTGATGGATTACTGGGAAAGAATTTCATCTAGAGCACCCCTCACTCCCAGGTGCGATGCCTCAGAATTTGTAGTACTCAATGGTTTCGAGAACTAGTGTTTTGCTCAGTTTGAAGCAATGCAACATTTGGACTCAAGGATCCAATTTATGAAATCGTGCCTCAGGAGCGGATGGACAATGTGGTCACATAGTCCATGCCTAAACAAGCTTGCAACATCTCATGAAACTAAAAAATGTTGCTCCGTTAGGTTTTTATGCCCTGATGAGGAATTGTCCAAGAGTCCCTGAAATGGTTTGGGATGCGACTTGCAAGTAGGCATAAAACGAAAATCGAGACTCAGATTGAGGAACCATCGACTTCGATGGATTACTGGGATAAGATTTTATCTATAGAACCCATCACTCCCAGTTCCAACCCGTCGAAAGTTGTTCTTTTCATCGATTTCGATAACTATTTCTTTGCTCAGTAAGAAACAATGCAACATTTGGATTTAGGGGTCCAATTTATGAAACCATGTCTCAGGAGCAGATGGACAATGTGGTCACCTAGTCCATGTCTAAACAAGCATGTAGCATCTCATGAAACTCAAAAATGTTGCTCCGTTAGGCTTTTATGCCCCGAGGAGGAATTGTCAAGAGTCCTCGAAATGGTTTGAGATGCGACTTGCAACTGAGGATAAAACGAAAACCGAGACTCAAATTGAGGAACCGTCGTCTCTCTTGGATTCCTGACATAGGATTTTAGCTAGAGCACCCCTCACATCCGGTTAGAACCCCTCGAAAGTTGTTTTCTTCATCGATTTCGATAACTAGTGCTTTGCTAAGTAAGAAGCAATGCAACATTTGGATTTAGGGGTCCAATTTACGAAACCATGCCTCAGGAGCGGATGGACAATGTGGTCACCTAGTCCATGCCTAAACAAGCATGCAACACCTCATGGAACTCAAAAATACTACTCAGTTAGGTTTTTATGTCGTGAGGAGTAATTAGCCAAGAGTCCCCGAAATGGTTTGGGATGCAACTTGCAACTGGGCATATAGCGAATATCGAGGCTCAGATTAAGTAACCATAGACTCCAATGGATTACTGGGATAGGATTTCTTCTAGAGAAACCCTCACTGTCGGGTGCCATGCCTCATAATTTGCAGTACTCAACGTTTTCAAGAACTAGTGTTTTGCTCAGTTTGAAGCAATGCAACATTTGGATTAAATGATCCAATTTATGAAACCGTGCCTCGGGAGAAGATGGACAATGTGGTCACATAGTCCATGTCTAAACAAGCTTACAACATCTCATGGAACTAAAAAATGTCGCTCCATTAGGTTTTTATGCCCTGAAGAGGAATTGGCCAAGAGTCCCTGAAATGGTTTGGGATGCGACTTGAAACTGGGCATAAAACGAAAACCGAGACTCAGATTGAGGAACCATCGTCTTCGATAGATTCCTGGCATATCATTTTAGCTAGAGAACCCCTCACTCTCGGTTCCAACCCCTTGAAAATTGTTTTTTTCATCGATTTCGATAACTAGTGCTTTGCTCAGTAAGAAGCAATGCAACATTTGGATTTAGGGGTCCAATTTACTAAACCATGCCTCAGGAGCAGATGGACAATGTGGTCACCTAGTCCATGCCTGAACAAGCATACAACATCTCATGGAACTCAAAAATGATACTCCATTAGGCATTTATGCCCCGCCGAGGAATTGCCAAGAGTCCCCGAAATGGTTTGGGATGTGACTTGTAACTGGGCATAAAAAGAAAACAAAGACTCAGATTGAGGAACCGTCTTCTTTTTTGGATTCCTGACATAGGATTTTAGTTAGAGCACCCCTCACTTCTGATTCCAACCCCTAGAAGTTGTTTTTTTCATTGATTTTAATAACTAGTGCCTTTCTCAGTAAGAAGCAATGCAACATTTGGATTTAGGGGTCCAATTTACGAAACCATGCCTCGGGAGTAGATGGACAGTGTGGTCACCTAGTCCATTCCTAAACAAGCATCCAACATCTCATGGAAATAAAAAATACTACTCAGTTAGGTTTTTATGCCATGAGGAGGAATTGGCCAAGAGTCCCTAAAATGGTTTGGGATATGACTTGCAACTGGGCATATAGCAAATATCGAGACTCAGATTAAGGAACTGTCGACTCCGAAAGATTGTTGGGATAGGATTTCATCTAGAGAACCCCTCACTCCTGGGTGCCATGCCTCAGAATTTGTAGTACTCAACATTTTTGGGAATTAGTGTTTTGCTCAGTTTGAAGCAATGCAACATTTGGATTAAAGGATCTAATTTATGAAACCATGCCTTGAGAGCAGATGAACAATGTGGTCACATAGACCATGGATAAACAAGCTTGTAGTATCTCACGGAACTAAAAAATGTTGCTTCGTATGCCCTGAGGAGGAATTGGCCAAGAGTCCCTGAAATGGTTTGGAATGCGACTTGCAACTAGGCATAAAACAAAAACGAGACTCAGATTGAGGAACCGTCGACTTCGATGGATTCCTGGCATAGGATTTTAGCTAGAGCACCCCTCACTCTTGGTTCCAACCCTCGGAAATTGTTTTTTTCATCGATTTCGATAACTAGTGCTTTGCTCAGTAAGAAACAATGCAACATTTGGATTTAGGGGTCCAATTTACGAAGCCATGCCTCGAGAATGGATGGACAATGTGGTCACCTAGTCCATGCCTAAACAAGCATGTAATATCAAATGGAACTCAAAAATGCTGCTCCGTTAGGATTTTATGCCCCGAGGAGGAATTGCCAAGAGTCCCCGAAATGGTTTGGGATGCGACTTGCAACTGGGCATAAAACGAAAACCGAGAATCGAATTGAGGAACTATCATCTTTTTTGAATTCCTAGCATATGATTTTAGCTAGAGCACCCCTCACTCCCAGTTCCAACCCCTCGAAAGTTGTTTTGTTCATCGATTTCGATAACTAGTGCCTTACTCAAGAAGAAGCAATGCAACATTTGGAATTAGGGGTCCAATTTATGAAACCATGCCTCAGGAGTGGATGGCCAATGTGGTCACCTAGTCCATGCCTAAACAAGCATGCAACATCTCATGGAACTCAAAAATGCTAGTCAGTTAGGTTTTTATGCCATGAGGAGGAATTGGCCAAGAGTCCCCGAAATGGTTTGGGATGCGACTTGCAACTGGGCATATAACGAATATCGAGACTCGGATTAAGGAACCGTCGACTCCGATGGATTACTGGGATAGGATTTCATCTAGAGCACCCCTCACTCCCAGGTTCCATGCCTCTGAATTTGCAGTACTCAATGGTTTCGAGAACTAGTGTTTTTCTCAGTTTGAAGCAATGCAACATTTGGATTAAAGGATCCAATTTATGAAACCGTGCCTCAGGAGCAGATGGACAATGTGGTCACATATTCCATGCCTAAACAAGCTTGCTGCATCTCATGGAACTAAAAAATGTTGCTCTGTTAGCCTTTTATGCCCTGATGAAAAATTGGCCAAGAGTCCCTGAAATGGTTTGGGATGTGACTTGCAACTGGGCATAAAATGAAAATTGAGACTCGGATTGAGGAACCGTCGACTTCGATGGATTACTGGGATAGGATTTTAGCTAGAGCACCCCTCACTCCCAGTTCCAACCCCTCGAAAGTTGTTTTTTTCATCGATTTCGATAACTAGTGCTTTGCTCAATAAGAAGCAATGCAACATTTGGCTTTAGGGGTCCAATTTACGAAACCATGCCTTAGGAGCGGATGGACAATGTGGTCACCTAGTCCATGCCTAAATAAGCATGCAGTATCTCATGGAACTCAAAAATGCTACTCCGTTAGGCTTTTATGCCCCGAGGAGGAATTGTCAAGAGTCCTCGAAATGGTTTGGGATGCGACTTGCAATTAGGCATAAAACGAAAACCGAGACTCAGATTGAGGAACCGTCGTCTCTGTTGGATTTCTGGCATAGGATTTTAGCTAGAGCACCCCTCAATCCTGGTTCCAACACCTCGGAAGTTGTTTTTTCCATCAATTTTGACAACTAGTGCTTTGCTTAGTAAGAAGCAATGCAACATTTAGATTTAGGGGTCCAATTTACGAAACCATGCCTCGGGAGCGGATGGACAATGTGGTCACCTAGTCCATGCCTAAACAAGCATGCAACATCTCATGGAACTCAAAAGTGTTGCTCCATTAGGGTTTTATGCACCGAGGAGGAATTGCCAAGAGTCTCCGAAATGGTTTGGGATGTGACTTGCAACTGGGCATAAGACGAAAATAGAAACTCGGATTAAGGAACCGTCATCTTTTTTGGATTCCTGGCATAGGATTTTAGCTAGAGCACCCCTCACTCCCGGTTCCAACCCCTCGGAAGTTGTTTTTTCCATCAATTTCGACAACTAGTGCTTTGCTCAGTTAGAAGCAATGCAACATTTGGATTTAGGGGTCCAATTTATGAAACCATGCCTCGGGAGCGGATGGACAATGTGGTCACCTAGTCCATTCCTAAACAAGCATGCAACATCTCATGGAATTCAAAAATGCTGCTCCGTTAGGGTTTTATGCCCCGAGGAGGAATTGCCAAGAGTCCCCGAAATGGTTTGGGATGTGACTTACAACTGGGCACAAAACGAAAACAGAGACTCGGATTGAGGAACCGTCGTCGTTTTTGGATTACTAAGATAGGATTTCATCTAGATCACTCCTCACTCCTGGGTGCCATGCCTCATAATTTGCAGTACTCAACATTTTCTAGAACTAGTGTTTTGCGCAGTTTGAAGCAATGCACCATTTGGATTAAATGATCCAATTTATGAAATTGTGCCTCGGGAGCATATGGACAATGTGGTCACATAGTCCATGCCTAAACAAACTTGCAACATCTCACGGAACTAAAAAATGTTGCTCCGTTAGGTTTTTATGCCCTAAGGAGGAATTGGCCAAGAGTCCCTGAAATGGTTTGGGATGCGACTTGAAATTGGGCATAAAATGAAAACTGAGACTCGGATTGAGGAATCATTGACTTCGATAGATTCCTGGCATATGATTTTAGCTAGAGCACCCCTCACTCTCGGTTCCAACCCCTCAAAAGTTGTTTTTTTCATCGATTTCAATAACTAGTGCTTTGCTCAGTAAGAAGCAATTCAACATTTGGATTTAGGGGTCCAATTTACTAAACCATGCCTCGGGAGTAGATGGAAAATGTGGTCATCTAATCCATGCCTAAACAAGCATGAAACATCTGATGGAACTCAAAAATGCTACTTCGTTAGGCATTTATGCTGCGAGGAGGAATTGCCAAGACTCCCCGAAATGGTTTGGGATGCGACTTGCAACTGGGCATAAAATGAAAACAGAGACTCAGATTGAGGAACCGTCGTCTTTTTTGGATTCCTGGCATAGGATTTTAGCTAGATCACCCCTCACTCACGGTTCCAACCCCTTGGAAGTTGTTTTTTTCATCGATTTCGATAACTAGTGCTTTGTTCAGTAAGAAGCATTGCAACATTTGGATTTAGGGGTCCAATTTACGAAACCATGCCTTGGGAGAAGATGGACAATTTGGTCACCTAGTCCATTCCTAAATAAGCAGGCATCATCTCATGGAACTCAAAAATGCTACTCGGTTAGGTTTTTATGCCATGAGTAGGAATTGGCCAAGAGTCCCCGAAATGGTTTGGAATGCGACTTGCAACTGGGCATATAGCGAATATCGAGACTCGGATTAAGGAACCGTCGACGTTGACTTCGATGGATTACTGGGATAGGATTTCATCTAGAGCACCCCTCACTCCTGGGTGCCATGCCTCAGAATTTGCAGTACTCAACTTTTTTGGAAATTAGTGTTTTGCTCAGTTTGAAGCAATGCAACATTTGGATTAAAGGATCCAATTTATGAAACCGTGCCTCGGGAGAAGATGAACAATGTGGTCACATAATCCATGCCTAAACAAGCTTGCAGTATCTCACGGAACTAAAAAATGTTGCTCCGTTAGGTTTTTTATGCCCTAAGGAGAAATTGGCCAAGAGTCCTTGAAATGGTTTGGGATGCGACTTGAAACTGGCATAAAACGAAAACCAAGACTCGGATATAGGAACCGTCGAGTTCGATGGATTCTTGGCATAGAATTTTAGCTAGAGCACCCCTCACTCTCGGTTCCAACCCCTCGGAAATTGTTTTTTTCATCGATTTCGATAACTAGTGCTTTGCTCAGTAAAAAACAATGCAACATTTGGATTTAGGGGTCCAATTTACGAAACCATGCCTCAGGAACGGATGGATAATGTGGTCACTTAGTCCATGCCTAAACAAGCATATAGCATCTCATGGAACTAAAAAATGCAGCTCCGTTAGGCTTTTATGCCCCGAGGAGGAATTGCCAAGAATCCCCTAAATGGTTTGGGATGCGACTTGCAACTGGGTATAAAACGAAAATCGAGACTCAAATTGAGGAACCGTCCTCTTTTTTGGATTCCTGGCATAGGATTTTAGCTAGAGCACCCCTCACTCCCGGTTCCAACCCCTCGAAAATTGTTATTTTCATCGATTTCGATAACTAGTGCTTTGCTCAATAAGAAGCAATGCAGCATTTGGATTTAGGGGTCCAATTTACGAAACCATGCCTCGTGAGCGGATGGACAAATTGGTCACCTAGTCCATGCCTAAACAAGCATGCAGCATCTCACGGAACTAAAAAATGTTTCTCCGTTAGGCATTTATGCCCCGAGTAGGAATTGCCAAGAGTCCCCGAAATGTTTTGGGATGCGACTTGCAACTGGGCATAAAACGAAAACAGAGACTCGGATTGAGGAACCGTCGTCTTTTTTGGATTCTTGGCATAGGATTTTAGCTAGAGCACCCGTCTCTTCCGGTTCCAACCCCTCGGAAGTTGTTTTTTTCATCGATTTCGATAACTAGTGCTTTGCTTAGTAAGAAGCAATGCAACATTTGGATTTAGGGGTCCAATTTATGAAACCATGCCTCGGGAGCGGATGGACAATGTGGTCAGCTAGTCCATGCCTAAACAAGCTTGCATCATCTAGCCTAGCCTAGCCTAGCCTAGTCTAGCCTAACCTGGACTAACCTACTCTAGCCTAGCCTAGCCTAACCTGGACTAACTTACCCTATCCTAACATAGCCTAGTGTACTCTAGCCTAACCTAGCCTAGCCTACTCTAGCCTAGCCTACCCTATTTTATCCTAGCCTAGTCTATTCTACTCTAGCCTATCCTACTCTAGCCTAGCCTAGCCTATCCTACTCTAGCCTAGCCTATCCTATCCTACTCTAGCCTTCCCTACCCTAGCCTAACTTATCCTACTCTAGCCTACCCTACCCTACTCTTACCTATGCTAGCTTACTATAGCCTAACTTACTCTAGCCTAACCTAATATAGCCTACTCTATCTACACTAGCCTAGTCTACTTTAACCTAGAGTAACCTTCCCTACTTTAGCATAGCTTACTCTATCCTAGTCAACACTAACCTAGCCTACTCTAGCCTACTCTAGCCTAGCCTAGCCTAACATACTCTAGCCTACTCTAGCCTAGCCTAGCCTAACATACTCTAGCCTAGCCTAGCCTAGCCTAACATACTGTAACATAGCCTAGCTTAGCCTAGCCTAACATACTCTAACATAGCCTAACCTAAACTAGCATACTCTAGCCTAGGCTAGCCTAAACTAGCTACTCTAGCCTAGGCTAGCCTAGACCTACCTAGCCTAACCTAGCATGCCTTTCCTAGACTAACCTACTCTTATCTGCCCTATCCTACTCTAGCCTTGCCTAGCCTAACTTAGCCTACTCTAGTCTACCCTAACTTAGCCTTCATTAGCCTAGCCTCACTTGGCCTAGCCTACCCTAGCCTATTCTTCCTAGACTAACTACTCTAGCCTATTCTAATCTACTTTAGCCTAACCTAGCCTAGCCTACTCTAGTCTAGCCTAATCTAGTCTAGCCTATCCTAGCCTACTCTAGCCTAGCCTAATCTACTCTAAACTAGCTTAGCCGAGCCGAGCCTACTCTACCCTAGCCTAGCCTAGCTTAGACTAGCCTACTCTAGTCTATCCTAGCCTATCCTATCCTAGCCTAGCCTACTCTAGCATAGCCTAGACTAGCCTAGGCTGGACGAGCCTAATCTAGCCTAGACTAGCCTTGCCTAGCCTACTCTAGCCTAGCCTAGCATAACCTAGCCTAGCATAACATAGACTACTCTAACCTTGCCTAGCCTACTCTTACCTAGCTTAGCCTACTCTTACCTAGCCTAGCCTACTTTATCCTAGCCTAGTCTATTCTACTCTAGCCTAGCCTACTCTAGCCTATCCTATAATAGCCTAGCCTAGCCTATCCTACTCTAGCCTAGACTAGCCTATCCTACTCTAGCCTAGCCTATCTGATCCTACACTAGCCTTGCTTACCCTAGCCTAGCTTATCCTACTCTAGCCTATGCTAGCTTACTATAGCCTAACTTACTCTAGCCTAAACTAACCTAACATATCCTATTCTATC
>ML798592.1:674643-685102 GCA_009831015.1 Picea engelmannii | reverse complement strand
CAACGGCTAGGCTATATTCTCCTTAATCAATGGCTAAAACAAGTCTTCTATCATGGGGACATGAAGCAAGGACCTACTTGTGTGCTTGCCACCTAGGGTTTCAATGATTAAGCAAAATAATAACAATGTAACCATAAATGTAAAGATTTAACCTACAACCATTCATTCAAGAAGTTTTGCATGAGAAATACACTTACCAATCATGAAGAGCTTATCAAACCCTAGTTGTAAACCTTCCAATGAAAAAAAACACCATAACATGCCAAGAACAATCCTCCACAAGAGTTGCACCTCACTTCCAAGAGCAATAATACCAAGACAAAAGGCTAAAAATGATCTCTCACAAGAGAGTGAGTTGTGTTATTCTTAAAATGAGGTCCAACGTCCTCTATTTATACCAATCTTATGACCTTTAATTACAAAAATAGGTCATTAAAACAACCGACAAGGCTGACTAACAATATTACACTGTTTGTCACATTAAATGCTAAAAATGTCACAATATGAGCTCAAAAGGGAGATGTCAGGCCCCTCTGAGGGAGACGTTGGTCCTTTTTGGGCAAGCTCAGCATCCAGGAAGCAAAACGTTGGCCCTTCTAGGGCTTTTCCAAGCTGCCACACGTGCCAAATGACCCCAGCACACTGCAACACGCTCCAGAAAATGTCCAACTTCCTCAGGTGACAACCTATCCATCAAAAGAAATCGTCCCATCTGCAGTGGGTGATCCCCCCTAGGCCGGGCTCTGCCAAAGTGTCCTGGGTAGGGACGTCCTTCTTCTTTCTCGTGCAATGGCTCATCACAACGTTGTCCTGCCTCTGCCATCCCAGCAACCATTTGATGGGCTTTTCAGCCCCATGGAGGTCCGAGCTAGTCATATCCCCATGTGTACCGGTCCTCTGGCACCTGTCCGTCGGGTATGGTCCTGCACAAAACTACGCCCTCCATGGGCTCATCAGTCCTCAGGATCATAGCAATGTCAATCATATTTCATCATCAAATTTATCAAATACATGCATGAAATCCCTAGCATATCATCTAAGAGCTCAAAGACATTACACAGATCTACTATACAAAGATGAAGAAAACCAACAGAATAACCTATTGGGCTAATACCCACAAGAGAAGGAAAGTTTCCTCAAAGGATCATTCAAGCCATGTTTTATGTGGTGAGATGGTCTAGGGATGTCCAGTCACAGTAAGACTAAGGGCAGGTGTTGTCTGTGGGTGCCTTTGTAGGAGGCGAGCTGTACCCGTCATGGATGCATTTTTTCCAAGCCCCTTTATTGCCTTTATTTTTTTATTTATTGCTTTTCTTTCTTTTTTACTTCAAGGTTTGACCAGAGGACACTGCCTTTGCGTGGTGACCAGAGCTGACAGTGTTACCCACTGGTATCTTCACAGAAATGATAAGGTCGGCTCGTGATGAGACCCCCTTTCCCTTGGCCATGTAACCAAAGGTCACTGCCCTGGCATGGTGACCAGATAATGGCAATGTCATATTGCTGGATACCTATGAACATAATGGGTCGACTCGTGATGAGACCTCCCATCCTCTTGGTTAGGTCTTGTTTTGTTATTTTTCTTAGGGTCCCTTCAGTTTCTTATCGAGAGGCCTTTTATTGCCTTCTCGAGGATCCCTGGGTGAAGCATCTCTAGGTTTCATTGCTTAGGCTTTTATCTTTTACCAACTGCTTTTACCCCCTGGGTCTTTAGCCCCTTCTTCCCACAAAACAAAGTGTAACCCTCAAAAGTTCATCCTAATGGTCGGACTAGGGGAATGGGATGGATGAATGGGAGATAAGATGTAAAATGATATAATGGTGGGAGCGGACGATGGCTCTGCAAATCCCCTTTGGTGGCTAACCAAAACCCATGAATACAAGCTTTCTAAGTCACCCCATTAATCACCCCAACAATGGTCAAGTGGATTAGTGTAAGATCCAAACAGTCATCAGAAATGAGAGGAACCTAATGCATATATAAGAAGGTTATAATGATCAAACATGACACATACCATGATACCTTGGACCAATTACCTCATGGAGCAAGAGTCCTTTCTGATGCAAGTCCAAGCCGATGGTGATGGAAGCTGCTGCTACTGACAAGACAAGTCTGGCGAAGAAGAAGAAGAATGGGCCCTCTAGGGCCATGCTCAGGTCAATCCTGCTCTCGGTACTTCATGTCTAGGACCTGTGGGCCTCGAGACATGATCTCCTAGTTATCCCTAGATATCGGGGATAACATCTGGCTCCAACTCGGGGACATGTGCTCACCGTAGAGCGCATGAGAACCTCAACATCTCTAGCATAAACTTGTAGACCTGCTCACACTTGACAAGAAAGCATCAACGACAAAAGGTGGGGTGGTATATCCCTGCAATCTCATGTCTACACTGGAGGCATATCTCAGGCCATATCCAACTGTGCCTCGTAGATATCTCAATACATTTTTTGCTGCTATCTAGTGAGTTTGTCTCGGTTGACTCATGATCTGACTAAGTACATTCACTTCATATCATATATCAGGTCCGGTGTTAACTAGATACATCAATGATCCAATTAGTTGTCGGTATAAATGCGGATCAATCTTGCCTGAATCAGTAGAAGCCTTGTTCATTTTCTTTAAATCCATCACCATCGGTGTAGGCATGGATTTGCAGTCTGTCATACCGAACTTCTTCAATATCTCCACTGTATATTTTCCTTGACTCGGGAAAATCTCATTAGTCCTCTGCCATACTTCTAGTCCCAAGAGGTAGTGCATCATACCCAGATCCTTCATCTCGAATTTAGAAGTCAATGCATGCTTGCATTCAACAATAGTCTTTCTGAACCGGTGAGGAATAAATCATCAACGTATAGGACCAAGATCAGGCACTTGTCACCAACAATGTGATAATATAGGTTTGGATCAACAACACTCTTGTTGAAGCCCAAACTCATCAGGAATCCATCCATCTTCTTGTATCAAGCACGAGGTGCCTGCTTTAGTCCATACAGGGATTTCTTCAACCTGCACACATGCGATTTCTCATCATGTATCATGAATCCCTCTGGCTTCTCGATGTAAACTTCTTCCTCAATCTCACCATTGAGAAAGTTTGTCTTTACATCCATCTGATGTAGTTTCCAACCCATGGATACAACTAGTGCAATGATAGTACGGATGGAAGTGTATCGGTCGATTGGAGCAAATGTCTCCTCATAATCAATTCCCTCCACTTGTGAGAATCCTTTGGCTACAAATTTCACTTTGTATTTCTCGACACTTCCATCAACTGTATGCTTGATCTTATAGATCCACTTGGAAGTCACTACAGACTTCCCTTCTGGTCTCTGAAAAATATCCCATGCATCATTCCTCATGATGGATTGATACTCATCTGTCATGGCATCTTGCCATACCTGCTGACCTGTTGCTTCTCCATGACAAGAAGGCTTAGTATCAATGATGTGGCCCATGGCTGAAAAATAACTCGAAAATCTCTTTGGTATCTTGTTTTCTCGAAATGTGCCTCGAGGAGCTGCATGTCCCTCTGCCTCCTGCAGAGTTTGTCGAGCCCAGACAGGCCTTTTATGGCCTACTGCAATGTCTCGGGGAATATCAACTGGAGCTATTGGATCAAATGGATTGACTGGAACAATGGTTGTCTCCCTCTGAACTACTGAAGGAGGAGAAGGTACTGTCTCGTTGTCAATATCCATCTGAGATTCTCTGGATCTTTGAAAGGCTATCTCTTCCTCAAGGATGACATCTCTGCTCACCTCAATCTATCTCTATCCAGGGATGTAGATCTGGTATGCCTTCAAAGATTCACTGTATCCCACAAATGTACCCTTTCTGCCTGAAGGGTCTAGCTTGGACCTCTTCTCCTTGGGTACATGAAAATATACTAGACACCCAAATATCTTGAAGTGTCCAACCTCAGGCTTCACTCCAGTGAAGGCTTCTTTGGGAGTTGTATTCTTCAAAATCTGGTGAGGACTCCCATTCTGAACATATACTGTTGTCATGGGTGCTACTTTCCACAAAATCATAGGTAGACTCTGATCATGTATCATTGCTTTTGTTGCCTCAATGATGGTTCTGTTCTTCCTCTCTGCAACCCCATTTTGCTAAGGGTTATAAGGCACTGTGTACTGTGGAGGTGTACTCTCCTCCATTATTTGATCTTAGCACCTTGATCTTCCTTCCGGTCAGGTTCTCAACCTGAGCTTTGAATTCTTGAAATCTTGCAAGGACTCCATCCTTGGTCATCAAGAAATAAATCCATGTTTTCCGAGAGTGATCATCTATGAAGAGCACGTAATACAAATATTTGTTCAAGGAGGCAACAATCATTGGTCCACACACATCTGAATGTATCAAGTCCAAGATCCCCTTGGATCTGCTATCACTGCTCAAGAAGGACCCCTTGACATTATTTCCAAGAGCACAACCTCTACAAACACCATTATGCTGAACTTGTATCTTTGGAAGGCCTGTTACCATCTTCCCTAGAGATGGAAGGGCTCTATAATGAATGTGAGAAAGTCTCCTATTCCATGGCTGACTCAAGCTGATAGTATCATGTAACAGGGCCTGGACTGGTCGGACAATCAACTTGTATAAGATGTTTTCTCGAACACCAGTTACTCGGGTATAATTCATATGTGAGTCCTTGTGCCATGCAAGAACTTTTCCTTCAGAAAAGGTAACCTTGTAGCCTTTATCCTCTAAGGCAGAAATGGAGACAAGGTTCCTTTTCATCCCAGGTACATATAGTACCTCACTCAACTGAAGAGGTATGTTAGAATCTAGTTGGAATGTAGAATTTCAAACCCCTTTCACATTTTATCTGTCATTGTCTCCAAGTACAACATGTAGACTAGTCTCTTTCTCAACAAGATATGTCAGATGATCTCTATATCCGGTCATGTGTCTAGAGGCACCCCTGTCAATTAACCAAATATCATTATCAGTAGGAACTGTACCTGAGAGTGTTGATATGAATAAGAAGGCTTCATCTTTGATGTTTTCATCTCTCTGATGTGGCTTTGGAACAACATTAGCAAGTTGTCTTTCTTCATTGGTAGTTGACTCTGGTAAGGTCTTTTGTATCACACTCAATAGGTCATCCTCTTCAAGGGTGATCTGAAGTCTTGACTTCTAGGAACTGAAGTTGCTTGATCCATCAAGCGTATCTTCCACCAAGGTTTTGTTCCTCATGGTTTGCAGATTCTTCCACAAACCCTTAGAAATTAGGCTAGGAAACCTAACGACTAGGCTAGGCTAGAAATCTTAGGTTTCGTTGGGCTTATGACTGCAGCATGGTCAGCTTGTGGCGAAGCAGTGTGGCTTCAGAAGTTGATTGCATACTTGTTTGATCTTGAGTTGGAGGAAACTTGTATCTTTTATGACAACCAGAGTTGCATAAAGATGTCAGAGAACCTAGTGTGTCATGACAAATCCAAGCATATCGAGATCAAGTACCATTATATCTGAGAGATGATACATAAGGGAGCAGTAAAATCTCCAATATGTTCCTACTGACGAGCAGGTAGCAGACATGTTGACTAAGCCTCTATCAAGAGTGAAGTTCGAATACTTCAGAGACAAGCTTGATGTGGTCCAAAAGGATTTTCCCTCATGAGAAGGAGTGATGTGTTCCCTAGTAGCGGGAAGTGATGTATTCCCCAGTAGCGGGAAGTGATGTGTTCCCCAGTAGAGAGAAGTGATGAGATCCCCAGTAGTGGGAGCTACTCCAACGTAGGCTCGTATGCTACCCCAACGCAGGTTGGTACTCCAACGCAGGCTGGTATGCTACCCCAGTGTAGGTTGGTACTCCAACGTAGGCTGGTATGCTACCCCAGCACAGGTTGGTACTCCAACGCATGCTGATATTGATACTCCAGTGCAGGTTGGTATGCTACTCCAACGCAGGCTGGTATGTTAACCCCAACACAGGTTGGTATGCTACTCCAACTTAGGCCGGTACACTACTCCAATAAAAGTGCAAAACTTCCTATGATATATAGATCCATGATTGACAGCAAGATAATGACCAAGTGTATAGAAGCGTAGAAGCAGTGATGATGATCGTGATGAGAAGAATACCTTCCTTGATAAGAGGGAGTGTTGAAGTTTTAGTAGGTTTGAAAGATATCCTTATTGTATTTGACCAAGACAAAACCCTAAAGAATATTATTATATTATATTTGTTAAGACGACCCTATTGTGCCTTTGTAAAAGTCGACCCTATTGTGCCTTGAAAAGAAAAATTAAAATGACAGGATAAATTGACAGGTCGGCCCAGACCTAATTTTAGGCTGGCCAAACTATTACTTATAAGGGAGGCCAACGCCTCATTTGAATACACACACAAGCTCTCAAGTCAAGAAGAGAAGTGCGCAAGTCTCTGAGGGAGAGAGGGAGATGCCACTGCAGTTAGAAGGTGATGTTGTGGAAGATCTTGGTTTATCTCTTGGGTATATCTTGGTGATGTGGTGCGCTACTCTTCCCTAGTCAAGGGTTTTGAGGAAGATCTTCTTCTTTGTTAGTTCTCTCTTGGAGAGAGGCATTGTTCTTGGTTGGTGAATCTATATTGAGGGAGTTTGCTAGGTTTTTCTCCTAGAGGGTTTTCCTAGGGTAAATCTTGTGTATGCTGTGAATGTCATTCTTTCAGTGATCCTTTATATGAAATTATTGTGCTAATTGTTTAAAAGTAAAAGAACACTAATCTAGTTAACTGCTTAAGACAAAAATTCAACAAACTCACCCCCGTTATCTTTCCTCAACACTTTGATCTTCCTTCCTGTCATGTTCTCCACCTGGGCTTTGAAGGCTCATAAGTGATTGAAGACCCGATTTTTGGTCTTCATGATGTAGATCTAGGCCTTCCTGGAGAAGTCATCAATGGTCACATAGTAGGATGCACCCTTCACTGAAGCTACTGACATAGGCTCTCCAATGTCTGAATGAATCATATCCAATATGCCTTTGGATCGAGTCTCACTGCTAGGAAAGGCTACGTTGACATTCTTGCTAAGTGCGTAGCCTTTGCACACCCCTTGTTATTTCAGAATGCATTTTGGAAGCCTAGTGACCATCTTCCTCGGTAATGGTAGAGATTTGTGATGGAGATGACCCATCCTCCTGTGCCCCACAGATCGCACAAGATCTCACTGGTGTGAAAATATGCTTGCGCAGGTTGGCCTTGAAGTCTATAAAGGTTTCCATCCCAGACTCCAATCCTCATAGCAATGTTTGGACTGGCTCCCTCTAGGTGATTGAACACTGACCCCTTCCGAAAGTTCACCTCATAACCTTTGTCCTCCATGACTGAGATGGAAAACATGTTCTTCTTCAGGCTAGGTAAGTAGAGTACCTCATGCGCATCAAAGGACCCCCCTGACTCAAGTTGGAACTGCACTGCCCCCTCACCTTGCACTGCATACTCAGTACTATTGCCAAGCTGAATGTGTAGATCTGAGTCATTCTCTGAAAAACTACTGAATAGATCTTTAGCCTCTGTCATGTGCTGGGATGCACCATTGTCCAAGTACCATGCACCATTGGGAGTAGTGTTGGTAGAAAGGCAAGACACGAATGCACAACCATTCTCGAACTTGGATGCAAGTTCACTCAACTGTGTCTTTGCAGTCATTGCAACTGTTTACGACTTTCCTTTGCCTTTATTTCTTTGTGGACACTGAGAAGCGAAGTGGCCATTCTTATGGGAGATATAACATTTGGTCTTGCTCATATCTCTCTTCTTCCCAGATTGTTGTCCCTCTTCCTGACTATTACCCTTCTTGGAAGCTTTTCCTTTACCTTTCTTGGTTTTTCTAACCAAGGCCAAATTTTCATTTGCTACACCTCGTCCCTGCTTGCTAGATCTGGATTCATTACGAGTCTTTTCCTGAATGCAGTCATCCCAAAGTCTCTCCCACTTGGGAAGTTTCTCTCTGGCACAGATGCCCATGATGAATGGTTCCCAAGCCTTGGAAAATCCATTCAGAGCAACATTTACTAACTTTGCATCCAAGACTGTCTCTCTTATAGATGTGTTGTCGTCCTAATACACACTTGCAAACGTGGACTAAGTCAAATCCACTTAGTGTTTCCTTGGAGGCACAATGCCTAAGTTCAAGCCCACTGTCACCTCGACTTGAACTTCTTTCGTCTAGGCTTACTCCTAGGGAAGCCAAGGGTGGTAGAACCTAGTTACTATGTGAGTTAATAGATTGGTTCTAGAAGTTAATTTTACTTGTTAGAGGTTGGGGGAAACTAGCCTATATGAGAGGCAAACAAGGCAAGTGCAAAACTTTCAATGCAAAGACAAGGATTTCCCTAAGACAACTAAGACTAGTGCCTAAGGTTGGGCAAATGGGGTTAATTAAGTTTACAAAAGGTACTGTTATCCCCGATTTCTAGGGATAACTAGGAGATCATGTCTCGAGGCCCACAGGTCCTAGACATGGAGTACCGAGAGCAGGATTGACCTGAGCATGGCCCTGGAGGGCCCATCTTTCTTCTTCATCATTAGACCTGTCATGTCAGCAGCAACAACATCCATCACCATCGGCTTGGACTTGCATCAGAGAAGACTCTTGCTCCATGAGGTAATTGGTCCAGGTATCATGGTATGTGTCATGTTTGATCATTATAACTTTCAGATGTATGCATCAAGTTCTTTACATTTCTGACAACTGCTTGGATCTTACACTAACCCACTTGACCATGGTTGGGGGGATTAACGGGATGCCCTAGCAAGCTTGTATCCATAGGTTTTGGTTAGCCACCAGGGGGGATTTGAAGAGCCATCGTCCGCTCCCACCATATTATCATTTTACATCTTGTCTCCCATTCATCCATCCCATTCCCCTAGTCCGCGCATTAGGATGACCTATTTGAGGGGTTACACTTTGTCCTGTGGGAAGAAGGGGTTAAAGGCCCAGGAGGTAAAAGCAGCCGGTAAAAGATAAAAGCCATAGGAAATAAAACCTAGAGATGCTTCGCCCAGGGATCCCTGAGAAGGCAATAAAAAGCCTCTCGATAAGAAACAAAAGGGACCTAAAGAAAAATAATAAAACAAGACCTATCTAAGAGGATGGGAGGTCTCATCACGAGCCGACCCATTATGTTCATAGGTATCTTGATCCGGATTATTTTCGACACGAAATGAGAGCGGAGATATAATAAGGAAATGCCCAGAGATATCGCAGATATTCAATAATATAACAGAAATGTATCAGAGATGCAACCATAAACATAGATATACAGTAATACACGATTTCTATTAATGAAAGAAATGTACAGAGACTGTAAAAATACAGAGTGAAAGATTCGCTAGAATGGTGGTAGCTTATCTCTGAGAAGAGATGTGACGGCTACTCGCATTCACAAGAAGATGATTACAATGAGGCTCTGAAGGCCTTTTTATAATAAATGGGAATGCCAAAAGTCCTAGACATCCAAAAACCTAACCCTAGGAGATGAAGCGCCAAAAGTCATGTGGGCCCCGTTTGGGTAAGTGAGTACATCAACTTCCCGGGGTCGTATCTTTTGCATACGATCTCTGTTTTAGGCGTGCGATAGCTCGTTGGAAAGGTATCATCGAGGAGATTCATTTTGGGGGCTCAATACTGCCCTCAACTATCATTGAGAACCTCGATCTCGAAAAACCTTCATTTGGACCCTCAAAATGGCCCCGGAAGTTAAAACCTGCTAAAAATAGTAAATTGCCAAAATTGCCAGAAAGCCGTTGTGAGCCATTTGGAAAAGGTGGGTGGCGACCGATATCCACCTGGATCAATCCTCCCTCCTTAGGAAGCAATGGTCTCCATTGCGTTGAGTTCCCAGGGGAGAGGGGAAAGCGATTGCTGAATTTGAATCTTGGTGATCTGCTTTCCTTGCTAGAGATGTGGGATTGCTTAGCTTGTTGAAGGCTATCATGAACCTTTGGCTGGAAGGTTTGCACCTTTTTAACCAGTCTGGCTATTTTAGATGACTGTGTGCAGAAGGAATCTTCGAGCTTTGCTGCAACCTTGTCGACCTGCTTCTGTTGGATAGAAGGTGCTTGGGCCGAAGCTGTGGTGGTTGCAGTATCTTTCTGTTCACCCTTTGAATAGATTGTGGAGAAGATGAATTTTGTAGTATGAGATACTACCTTGTGGCACTGTTTAGGTGGGGCAGTAGTTGGAACTACCTCTGGTATCCTGTAGAGATGACCCCGCAGAGTAATAATGACACTACGAGGTCGAGACTCATAGATAGCATGGCGTTTCCACATATATGGCTGGCCCAAGAGAACATCACAGACAACCAGTGGGTCAACATCACATAATACCTCATCCTTGAAGGGTTGGATGCCATATGACAATCGACACTGCTGGCTGACACGAAGATCTCGTCCTTGGTGAAGCCACCCGATGCTGTATGGTTGCGGGTGTGGTGTTGTCGACAATCCCAACTGTT
>ML798592.1:651870-667625 GCA_009831015.1 Picea engelmannii | reverse complement strand
GAAGGTTTACAACTAGGGTTTGCTTGTGCTTTTCTTCATGACATGTAAGTGAATTTTCATGCAAAACTTCTTAAATGAATGGTTGTAGGTATAATTTCTTACATTTACTTATTGTATTGTTGATTTAAAACCCTAGGTAACAAGCACACAAGTAGGTCATTATTACATGTCCCCTTGTTGAGAAATAATTTTCAGCCATTGAAGAAAGGAGATAGAGCCTAGCCGTTGCTAGACTTGTCTTCCTTCTTCTAAGCTAGCGTTGAAGTTTATAAGTTGAAAAGAGGAGACATCCTAGGCCTAGATTGCCTACACCTAGGGTTTCACCTTCTAGGGTTTGAAAGCCTTGCCATTGCAACACTTTCTCCCTTAGATTTATGCTTTAAGCTAGTCGTTTTGCCAAGTCTATTTAGAGAAGGAGGAAAGAGCACGAGGCCTTGCTTAAGCAACACTGGAGTGAGCCTCTTTCCCCTAGGGTTTTGATTCTAGGGCCTTGCCTTTGCAGCACCATAGAACCCTACCTTCTAGTCTCTAAGTTATCATCCTCCCGAGACCTTGTGCCCTTATTTTTGACTCCATATACCCTAAGACATTGATTTGATCTCCAACGTTCAAGCTTTAGTGTACAAAACAACTCTTTAAACCCTAAATCTTGAAACCCAAACTAACCCTAACCCTAACTAAGGCTGACGTCATAGTTAATTATTCCTGATGCAACAATCTTTTTTTTGACTTTTACAAGCAATTGAATGATGATCTAAAACAATTATGGATTGAAGTGTTGATTGAATACATTATTGGCTTTGTCATCTTGATAGTTATTGATGAATTAATGCTCTTTCCGTAGATAATTGACAAAACGTTGATTTCATTGATATCTATTGCTTCACATTGCTTCAATTATATCAGATGGTCATATGAAGTGCTAACCCTTTGTATATAACCTGCATACACATTTCTCTGTTGTTGCTTTGTTACGGGCATGTGTTCTCATTTGGGACTATACTTCATTATTGGCTGATTAGCCAGACCTTCTGATTTTGGTGGTAACCTGTGAAGGGGAAACTTTAACTCTGACCTTATATCCCTGGGCTAACCTCCCTAAACAGAAAGAACCTCCCCATTGTGGTGACATTGGGTGGGGAAGGTTCCTGTTTCGCCAGTTTGACCCTTATCCTTTAGCCATTTGACCTAAACTACAAACTGTGCGATAATCGATACAAAAGAATGACTTTACAAGACTTTACAATCAAACTAGATACAACAACTTATCAACAAAATGACGAATACAAAGAATTAGATGCTACAACAATGTACAACTATTAACAAATGAAATAAGCAAGCACTAGCTAGATCTAAGATTCAAGTATGGCACAATTGAACTAACTCTAAGTTGATTTTGCAGGAATTAAATGAGATAGATCTAATTGCATCCACAACAAACACAACAACTCAAAACCCAAACATTGAAGTGCCCCAAGAGAGGTGAGCAACTTCAAAGGGGCTGCCCAATAGCTCAATGCACAACTTCAAAGGAGATGAAAGAAACCACAAAAGAGCCTCCACAAGCAAATGCACAACTCAAGAGGAATAAAATTAAAGCTTGCAAAGTGGCCTCCATGAGAAAAAGATGCGCAACTCCTAAGCTCAACAATCAACCATCCACAATGCTCAATATAATTACCTTTAAAGATAACTTGAAATGAAGGTGCTTGAAAATAAAGACCATGAACCATAAAAATGAAAGTGTGAAGTTAAACCATAGGTTGCTTGTGGATAAATTTTAGAATTTAGGTTGATTAAGTGAAGTTGTATCCTAGACTAGGTGACTTCCCCAAAACTCCCACCGCTTTGACCAAAAGGATTGTTGGGTGCTCAATAAGCAAGGAAAATGAGGCCTTACCCTAGCTCCATAGGTCAATCTGGGAAACAAGGGTGCTCAACAAGGGGGACACCTAGTGCCGTGAGACCATCCCTGATCTAGCACCCCAAGACGCCTCCACAAGTTCTTTATTTGATGGTGAAAGTTGTGTTAGTTAAAGGTGTTCTAATTAAGCTAATAAATTGATCCCCTATGAGTTTAAGATAAATTAGGTTAAGTGCTTGAAATAAAATAAATTGCAAGTGCTTGAAATGAATGTAAACAACAAATGCTTAAGGGAAATGTAAGTTACAAGTGCTTGAAGGAAATGTACATGTAAACAAACTATATCTCCATGGACTTAATGAAATGAAAAGATGTGCTTCTAAAACTTAGGATATCACATGAAACTTGAAAACTAGAAGCAAAAAGCATCAATCATCTACCTAGCCTTACGGTACTGCATGGGTGGCAAAGCCAATCCTCTTTGTAGGGTGTAGGAAAACAATAAAGAATAAAATGACTTGGAATAAAACTAAACTACTTGCAACCTCAACAAAGGCACAAGGTGGAGGACAAAGCCTACCAGTTTTGTGCCCAAGTGGGTGGAAAATAAAAGCATGTAAATAAATTGACTTGGAAAGAAAAAGATAGATCCTAGCCACACAACCTTGCCTTAAGGACAAGTGGGGCAAATCTTTAAATAAAAACAATGCTGAAATAAAATCTAAAAACTAGCCATACGATTTTGCATGGGTGGCTAAGCCAATCCACTATACAAGGTGTAGGCAAAATAATGAAAAACTTAATTGCAGAAAATTAAATACTTGGAGAAATGCAAGCCTAAGAGACTCTCTTTGGGCTTGCTTACAATGAAATAATAGAAGAGGAGAAGTAGGTATTCAAAACCCTTAAAAATTAAATACTTGGAGAAATGCAAGCCCGAGAGACTCTCTTTGGGCTTGCTTACAATGAAAGAATAGAAGAGGAGAAGTAGGTATTCAAAACCCTTGCTTGGGAGGTTCTTCCTTGGTGTTTTGTGGCCCCAAATGGGCAACACCTCCCCCTTTTCTGGTCAAAACCTGCAGAAAATCAGCAAACAAAGTTTGTTGGAAATGCTACACAATAACCAGAAAACCTTTAAAAAATTTATGTTAGTAAAAACACAAATTTTACATACAAAAATATGCAAGTAAAATATTGATATTTGACCTATATAGGTTTCACAATTTCAACATAATTAGGAATGAACCTATGAACAAAATTGTTCTAGCCTAAGAAGGATTGGAGAGCTTTCTTAGAAATAGGCAAGGGCACTTTTCCAATTGCCTCAACTCTCTCTGTGTCTAACTTGACCCCATCTTTTGAAATTATATGACCCAAGAGTTTACCTTTTAGCTTAGAGAAGTGTCCACTTGGGAAACACTCATTGACTTAAGGAATGGCTCACCTAGTATGTCACTTTGTAAACCCTCCCATACCTAAACTTGGAAAATTGCATAGGGTCTTTGAGCACTTGTTTAATTTGATATGGTAGTTTTTGATGTACATGCTTAGGTGGCTCTTGTATCAAAAGTGATTTTACTTGCCATGATGCTTTGACTTGAGATCCTTGGAGGGCACACTTGTTTGTCTTTGCGAGCCCTTGTTGATGGACATTTTTGAGGAACAAGCCCAACTTGGGCCTTCATTGGGGCAGGAAGCTTGTTATTGCGCAATTTGTACTTGTCCAAAAGGAAAAGGCTAATGGAGGGCAAATTGGCGTAACAGGAGGTTGTCCTATCACTGTCACCTTAATAAGACACCTCTTTCTATTTAGGGGTGAAGCTCGGGGGAAGGTGACCTAGGGTTTTGAGAAGGCAAAGGTTGAGGTATCAAGAAAAGTTATCCCCTCTCACAAGTTACATCGATTAGATAGTCCCAAAGGTTTAACAAATGAAGCAATTATATGCTTAAGTGTACCTTCCCAGAATAAAGCAAAAAGAAAACACTATTTTTTGCAAGTACAATTAATGTTAGTGCTTCATAAAAAACCTTGGACTTGTCAATGATAGCAATAAGTTGATATAAGATGAAGCAAACATAAATTTTATAACAAAAATGTATATATGATGATGGCTTCACAATCAATTCCTTAAATAAGCTTCAAAATGACCCAAAATGATAATCTAACAATAACAATAGGCTAGCACTTGTTAGAAGCTAATGAGGCAATGTAAAAATCAACTTTAGTGATTGCTTTTAAGAGCTTTTACGACTGTCATAATCGGTTGTAGCTTACATTTGTAACAACAACAAGAATGTTAGTAGATTAGTCTAATCTAGGGTTAGTAGATGTTAACAAATAGCTCGAGGTATAAGACTTAAGGGTTGTTCTAATCAATCAATCAAGTATAGGGTCTAGATCAGTGTCTTTAGGGCTAATGGAGTCACTTTTTTGCAGCAACAATCTGGAAGGAATCAAATGATAATGTGTGAACTAAGAACAAGAGGGATGATGGTTGAGGTGTTGGTAACCCAATGCCGCAATCAACAAAACCTACAAGGAAAACGGCTACTAGGAAGTAGGTAACCCTAGCCCCTAGCGATTTTCCTTCTTCTTTAGCTCAAGCTTGAAGTAAACAAAGGCTTGATGAAACAAATGATACTAGAGTGCTACAATGGTAGTGTTGACCACCTATTTCAACTAGGGGGTCAACTCCAACCATGAAGATATGCACCCAATGGTGCTACCAAGGTGAAGACTTGTTGGTTCTATAAGGCAGTTTTGGCCTTCGACACTTTTTTTTGTAATTGGAATTTCTGCTCCCCTGCGTGGGATAATAATGTAATGGGTTCTGCATGGATCATAGTTTAGGTCAGTTTCCTAGGACTTTATCATTAGAGAAGTCCTTTCATCGAGTGTTTTTTTTCCTCAGGTTATAAATTTGGCCTAACCAGCCTTATTAATTTCCCTTGAGTTTTTCACTCCCACAATAATCCTCCAAAGTGGTGAAATGCGTTCTAATGGTCGATCCCTATGGTATCTAGTGTCTAGGAATATTGTAAATGACCATGCTAGACATCTCCTAGAGTCTTGTGGAATTCCGTCGAGTCTAAGGTATTTTTTTTTTAATTTTTTAAAATTACTTAGTTAATGGTAATTTTAATTAATTTTTGATAAAAAAATGTAAAAACTAGGTTCTTGGGATTTTGATACGGGTATTTTTGCTCAAAAGAAATGGAATGAGACCCCCTACACCCTTGGACCAAGTTTTAGCTCAATTGGACAAGTTTTCCTAGGTGTTTGTCCATGAGGAGTCTAGGGATTTAATTGCTTGATTTGACATAGTCAAAATGTCAAGTTTTTGTAATATTAGCAAAATGGTTAGAGAAAAGATGGGAGATGATGCCTAGACCCATTCCTAAGCTACCCAAACCCTTTGATAACCTTAATCCACCCCTTCCACTTATCCATCACTTAATAAAGTTGTTCCCCCTAGGGAAGTTGTGCCCCCCTTGAGGAAGAAACCATAGAAAATATAAAAAAATAAAGGTGGGGCCTCCTCTCTCCCTAAGAAATGTGCCCCCCTCCTTGAGATGCTCAATACTGCTCGAGGATTGACACTTGGAAAGCATCCAAGAGGGGTAACTTTTACTTCCTGTTATCGCACAGTTCGTAGTTAAGGTAAAAGACGGATGAAAGGAGGTCAAACTGGCATAATTGAACCAATCCCACCACTGTCACCTCAATGGGATGACTTTTTCTTTTTAGGGAGGCAAGGCCCAGGGGAGACGTCCTTGGTGACCTGGGGTTTTGAGAAGGAAAAGGCTTATGGCTAAGTAATATTATTCCCCCTCACAAGTCACCACCGATCAGAAAGTCTGGCTTAATAGCCAATAAAGATAAGAGTAACCAGAAGTGTACCTGTCCGAGACAAGGCAACAAAGACACTGTACATGTGAAAGCTTACTTGTTGGTTAGTACTTCATATAATCAATGACTTTCTGATAATAAGCAATTGAGCAATAATATTGATGAAGTAAATCAATGTTTAAACAATAGCTAATGAGTACACAATGTCACTTCACAATAAATGCTAATGACAATCAATGTAACAATATCAACACTTTAGAAACAACACCTTAACCAACCATTCAATTGCTTTTAAAGATAAAATAAATGCTTCATAGAGATGTTTATATCATGAAAAGGTGACGACAACAATAGGGTTAGTAAGATTAGTCTAGGCTAGGGTTAGAAATAGTTAGAGGTTGTTCAAGAATGTTTGGAAATTGTTTGTGATCAAGGTACTCAATACAAGAGGTCTTAGACCAGTGCGCTACTAGGGCATATGGAGTCAAAAGAGGCTGCAAAGGTTGAAGGACTAAATGATAATGAAAAGACCAAAGACAAGAGGGTTAAATGTTGAGGTGTTGCTAAGGCAAGGCCTCAACAATGAAACCCTAGGGGAGAAAGACTCACTAAGGTGTAGAAACCCTAGGTCTTAGTGCTTTCTCCTCCTTCTTTAGCTTATTGGCAAGATGAAATCGGCTAGCTTAAGCAGGAATTTATAGGGCTAAAGACAAGAGAGTTAGAAGGTGAAGTGTTGCCAAGGCAAGGCTTCATCAAACAAACCTTAGGGGAAAACGACTCATCAAGGTGTAGAAACCCTAGGCCTTGATGCGTTTTCCTCCTTAGCTCAATGACAAGGAAAAAAACGGCTAGCTAGGAGAGTAGAGTGTTGCTATGGAAAGGCTCTATCTTGTTTCAGCAAATCGAAATAACTCTTAACTTGGTAGGGACATGAGACAAGGACCTTAGCATGTGCTTTTCACCTAGGGTTTTAATGCAACAAATTATAATAACAAATGCAAGTAAACAATACTATAACCATTCAATCAAGAAGTGTTGCAGAAATACCAAAAGGCCGACAAGGCCAAAATACCAAAATAATATTGTTTTACATTAAATGTCATAAATTAAAACCCTAATCAAGCAAAAGAAAGACGTCATGCCCATTCTATGGTGACGTTAGCCCTTTCTAGGGAAAATGTAACCTCCTAGAGAAAAACGTTAGCTCTCCTTGGGCTTTTCCAACCTGCCACACGTGCCAAACTGCCATGGCTGTCTCCCAAAATGTCCATGAAGTTGGATGGCGTCATGAGCCTCTTAGGTGATGTCCTGGGCCTTCCAAGGCCAACGTTCCAATGAAGAGGGCACAACCCCCCTAGGTAAGGCTCTGCCAAGGTCCCTCTATGGAACGTCCTCCTCTTCTCCGGTGCAAACCCCTCTGTCCTGTCTCTGCCCCCTGCTGGGGTCTCAACATCCATTTGGTGGGCTCTTCAGCCCCATGAAGGTCCGAACTAATCATCTCCCCATGTGTACCTGTCTAATGTGGTACCTGTCCGTCGGGCATGATCCTACACATCAACAACTACACCCTCCATGGGTTCATAAGTCACAAGGATCATAGCAATGTCAATCACATCTCATGTCCCCATTTAAAATGGTGAAAATGGGTCGGTAAAGGTGTCCTATTAAGTCTAGTTGGTTGTTAAACCTATGGACTAAGTGTTTTTAGTTGTTTGAGTGTATTATTGTGAGTTATACTTGCCCGAAAAATTCCAAAAGGGGCCAAAATCGAAATGTTTAAGCAATGAGAAATTTGAAGTTCTTAGATCACAAAATTATTGCATGTAAAGCGTAAAGAACTTGAAAACATTGTTGAAACGAAAACAATTATTTTACACTATTAATATGCCCATATGTGTTGCAAACTGAAAGATAAATGCTTTAAGGAAATAGAGCTTGCAAGTAAAGAAATAACGAAAGCAAAGATTTTATCCTATGCCTCCACGGGCTTAAACTAGCATTTTGGTTATGTGATAGATCTAATACTAGATAATTTTAACCATGAGCATGCATATCAGACATCCACAACTAAGCTAGCTATATTATGGGGGTTAAAAAAGAAAAAAGAAAAAAGGAAAAGAACTAAGCTAAAATTGAAAACGAAAATAGAAATCAAAACAGGAAGGCAAGCCACTTGGGGACCCCCTTTGGGCTTGCTTACAATGCTGTAGAAAGATGGAGAAAGAAGGGGTTTCAAATGGGGCCTTTGAGAATGTGTTGTGACTGAAAATGGGTAGTATGCACCCTTGACCTTGCGAGAACCTACAAAAATCAGCAAGTTATTGCTTGCTGGAAATGCTGCAACACACCCACAAATGTTAAGAAAATTTATGTTTTGCAACAAAAATTTTCTGCATATAAAAACCAGAAAATTAAAGCATTGAAATGACCTATCTAAGAGCGTTAGCAACAAAAATCTGAATGAAGTAATAACAGAAAGATAAATGGAAAAACTTATGAAGTTTTAAGTGAACAATGAAGGTAGATTCTTGCTCGAATCTATTCCAACAAAGCTTTTGAGACAACCTGCAAACTTCGAATAAAAACGTGAGATAAAGAATAGATAACGTGTTGCATGCACTAATAACACAACAAAGTTTATATCATTAGTGAATGTAAAACATATAAGTTAGCAACTACACTATTGCTAAGCCTAGCCAAGTAAACTAATTTACCCAAGCAAATATTCAATATTTCACAGAAAGCATTCAAAGGAACAATATCACCTCACAATAGAATGGAACACAAAGACAAAATCTCGTACTCCACGATTCCTCCAAAGCTTTTCTTTATTACCAATGGAAGAGGTTGTAGCAACAAAATTGCTCCAAGCTCTTAAAAAACAAATGGAATGGAAACAAGATGAACAATGAGAGAGAGAGAGAGAGAGATGGTAAAAAAATGGTAGCATAACAATACTCAAGAGAATGGTGAGAAATGAGTGAGGGAAGGGGTCTATTTATACAATGAGAGGCAAAGTGACCCCTCTTGGATCTTTGTCAAATGTCAAAACCCAAGCCAAAGATGAGATCTAAGGAAGGAGGGCGCAAACTTTTAGGTTTAGATGAGATTAGAAAGGTGGGAGTGTGGAAGTGTGTGTGGCACACAGTCCAAGGGGGATAAAAAGGGCGCACCTCATGAGAGAGTGGCCCACGACTTGCCTTAAAGCGAGTTTCCCCTTTTTGCAAGATGTTTCCACTTTTTTCCAGAGAGGGGGCGCAAATCCCAATGGGGACATGAGCTTTTAAGTGAGAGTTGAGTTTGAGGGGGTGTGTAAAGGTTGGGAAAGGGGTTGGGTAGGTTAGGATATGTCTCTCTCATCATTATTAACCTTTACTTTACCCATTTACTCAATAATTACAAAATTGACATTTTTCCCATGTCATGGGTTAGCAATTAAAATCGTTTTTTTTTTTTTTTTTTNNACACCTAGAAAAAGTTGTCCGACTGAGCTGAAACTTGGTCCAAGGGTGTAGGGGGTCTCATTCCATTTATTTTGAGCACAAATACCCCTATCAAAAGCCCAAGGACCCAATTTTTACAATATTTATAAAAAAAAATTAATTAAATTTCCAACCTTAGGAAATTTTAATTAATTAAAAAAAAACTATCTAGACTCAACGGAATTCCGCGAAACTTTTTGAGCTGTCTTACATGGTCATTTACATCATTCCTAAACACTAGACACCAGAGGATGAATCCATTATGATTCCTTTCACTACTTTGGAGGATTTATTAATAGTGGGAGTGAAAAACTCCAGGGAAATTAATAAGGTTGGTTAGGCCAAATTAATAACCTAAGGATAAAAAAAACTCAGTGAAAGGAACTCTCCTAATGAATAAATACTGAGGTAACTGACCTAAATATGATCCATGCAAACCTATTACATTATTATCCCACGCAGGGGAGCGGAAATTCTATTTACAAAAATATGTGCGAGAGGCAAAAACTGCCCTGTAGAACCAAATAGTCTCTGACTTGTTAGCAACTGATGATGCATATCTTCATGGCACATGGAGTTGAACCCCTAGTTGAATAGGTGGTCAACAGGCTTGAAAAACACCTTAGAGGACCTATCCTAAGAGGACCTATCCTAGCCCTTCATCACCCCAACGATTTGCTTTTGGAGGCTAGAGCACTACATCTTGGGGCTTGACATTTTGTTGGGGCTAGGGTTTGGGTGGTGGTGGTGTTGACGATTGACACTTGGCACTTTTTGAAGAGGAAAAGCCTTAGCTTGATGGAGAAGACCCTAACGCATGAGAAGGAGGCCTTTGGAGGCCCAACGTTTCATCTCCAAGATCAACGACTTGATCCAAGAGTCAAAATGTTGCCCTAAAAGGGGTGACGTCATGTCTTTTTTAGGGTTTCTTATGTGCATTTTTTAAAGTCAAATTTAATATTATGTTGTAAATGGGAAAAATAAAAGGAAATGTCTCCCTTATTTTGTGGTTTACCCTTGTTAAGTGGACAAACACTTTTTAGGAGTTTTGTATAAATAAGAATTGTTATCGTGCAGTTTGTACTTGGAAGTAAAAGAAAGATGAAAGAAAGGCAAATTGGCGAAACTTGAGACTATCCTACCATTGTCACCTCGATAGGATAACTCTTTCTGTTTAGGGTGGTAGGCCCAGGGGAGACGTCCCCGATGACCTGGGGTTTTGAGAAGGCAAAGGTTTAGGCTAAGTAAAAGTTTCCCCCTCACAAGTCACCACCGATCAGAAGGTTTGGCTAAACAACCAATAAAGATAATGATAACCAGAAGTGTACCTGCCCGAGACAAAGCAACAAGAAAACTATATATATGCAAGAACACTTGCTCGTTAGTACTTCATATGATCAAGGACTTTCTTGTTGAGATTTGGGTACCTTGGAAAGTGGTCCCCATGTGCTTATGAGCCTCTAAGCACAAAGGGGGAAGACTATTACCCTTGTACTTTACTTTATGATTCTAATTTCACTTTGACTTAGGAGTTTCAAGTCAAAAGTGAAATATGTCACTTAAGTCATAAAGTGACAATTAATTCATAATGTGGGTGAATTAATAGACATAAAGCAACTAAGGAAAGTGGGTTTCCTTAGTGCGATTTTTGGAGTTGATCTCACCCATTGATTAGACTTGGCTAGATCTAATCTAGGCCATTGATCTTTTAGGGTTGGCATCAGGAGGCTAAAGAGAGGGTATAGTGCATTTGGAGACTCATTCTTCACTTGAGACTTATGGAGAAGAGAAGGAGGGCACATATCTTGAGGAGGAGAGGGGCGCACTTCATGAGGGTTTGAGAAAAACCCTTGAGAGCTTGAGGAGGAGCTTGTGTTAGCTTGGAGCTTTCATGGAGAGGTTATTCATGGAGTCTTAGCTTTCCTTTCTTGGTCAGGAGCATTTTCATGGAGGAGGGGCGCATCTGAGAGAGGAGGGCGCACTTGATTTCTTCAGTTGCTCACTGGGAGAGGCGGACTTGTCAAATCGAGATGTGGTCTGATGCATGAGGAGGCTAGAGGGAGGGCGCATGCTTTCATGGTGAGAGATATCCAACTTTAGTCTCAGTTTATTTATGGTGATCATTTCTTCTTGGAGGAGGGCACATGGGTTGAGAGGACTGGTAGCTGCTTGGTAGCAGATCTGCTTGGAGGAATCGAGCTCTGACAGTTTCAGTGGAGAGGCAGCACAGGAGAGGACATTCCTGTGGAGGTATTTCTTCATTGGGCTACAGATGAGCTAGGGCGCTTCAGTTCAATACAGAGGGCAACAAAGGGAGAGGGCGCACCACAGTTTGGGCACTTCTTTCTCTGGTTTTTGTGGCAAGGCTCGTGAGGAGCTTGCTATGTATACAAGTTCCATTGTATTTCATTACTTGTTGTATCTTTTGCTTTAATCATCATTATATAGACATATATCCCAAACTGGTTTTCCCTGGGGGGGTTTTATCGAGGGTCATGTTGACCAAAAATACCTGTGTCAAATTTATGCATGTTTAGAAGTGTAGATCAACATTTTAAAGTTCAAGATCTAGAGGTAGTGTTATGTGTTTTAAGTTATATTGCATGTGCTAACATTGAGATAAGAAAACACTTGCAAGGGCACCTTAAAAGAGCACTTAACCTATAAAACATTGAGCAGAAAGTGGGATGACTCTTTGTTGTCCTAAAACAGAAAAATAAGACAGCCATACAGTTGAAACTTAGAGCCATACTAAGGTCAAGGACAGACCTTAGATGGCAACCTCATAGGACCTTAGATAATTTCTACATTTCCAATATAAAGAAATTGACCAATAATATTGATGAAGTAAATCAATGATGTATAATAGCGACAATCACAATACGTCACTTCACAATAAACGCTAAAGAAGCTTCACAATGAGCAATAAAGTTTTATCATCAATGTTATAATATAAACATTCATTAGAAGCACCACATTTAGCCAATCTTTCAATTGCTTTAAAGATGTATAAAATGTTGAAAAGTATAACTTCAAATCAAGTGGATAATGGCAGCAATAGGGTTAGTAGGTTAGGGTTAGAAAGGATTTAATAATTGTTCAAAGTGTTGGATATTTGTGATCAAGACACTCAAGCATAGAAGGTCTTAGATCAATGTGTTTATAGGGAAAATGGAGTCAAACTAGCTGCAAAAGTTGAAGGGATAAAATGATGATGGTAGGGCCAAAGACAAGAGGGATATGATGGTTGAAGTGTTGTTAAGACAAGGCTTCAACCTATCAACCCTAGGGGAAGACGACTCACTAAGGTGTAGTAAACCTAGGCCTTAGTGCGTCTTCCTCCTTCTTTAGCTCAAAGACAAAGCAAAAACGACTGGCTCGAAGAGTGGATGGTAGGGTGTTGCAATGGCAAGGCCCTAGCATTTATCTTCAACAAATAAAATGGCTTCTTAGCATAACCTAGTCGAGACTTAAAATAAGGACACCAACATGTGCTTATCTTCAGCAAATAAAATGGCTTCTTAGCATAACCTAGTATCACCAATGCCAAACCCTAGTTGTAAACCTTCCACCAAGAAAATGCAGAAAATAGCCAAGAAAAACCTCCTTCAACAAGTGCACACTAGTAATTTCAGCCAAAAACCCTAAAGAGGGCACAAATTTTAGACCTCACACAAGTGTGAGTGAAAGATGATCAATAAAAGAGAGTTTTAGCTCTCTTACTTATACCATACCAATGACCTTAATTAAATTTTAGGTCACAAAGGCCGACAAGGCCAAAAACACAAAATAATATTGTTTTACATTAAATGTCATGATAAAACCCTAAATCAAGCATAAATGAAGACGTCATTCCCTTTTAGGGTGACGTTATTTCCTTTTAGGGCAACATTGGCCTCCTGGAGAAAAATGTTAGGTTCCCTTGGGCTTCCGGAAGTTGCCAAACATGCCACAATTGCCACAACTGCCTCCCAAAACCTCCATAGCGCTGGATGATGTCATAAAGTGTCCTGGGTGACGTCATGGCCTTCCAAGGCTAATGTCCTGGTGGAAAGGGCACAACCCCCATGGGTACAGCCCTGCTAAGCTGCCTCTGGTGGAACGTCCTCCTCTTTTCCGGTGCAAGCCCTTTGATCTGTTTCTGCCCCCTGCTGGGTTCTCAACATCCATATGGTGGGCTTTCAACCCCATGGAAGTCCGAACTAATCATCTCCTCATGTGTACCTATCCATCTGGGTACCTGCCATCGGGTATGGTCCTGAAACATCAACAAATACGCCTTCCATGGGCTCATAAGTCACAGGGATCATAGCAATGTCAATCACATCTAATCATCAAGTTTATTAAACATGTGCATAAAACCCCTTTAACCCGGAAAAGTGCTCAAAGACATTATACTAATCTGGAAGCCAAGTTTGGAGGAAGTGACAGGGAGTCCTATTGGGCTAATACTCACTGGATGTGGGACGTTTCCAGGAGAAATCAAATCCAAGCCATGTGAGTGGATGAGGCGGATAAGGGATGTCTGGGCAAGGGGTGCAGTGGTAGAAGGGAAATGCATGGCTTACCTGTGTTGTAGAGGGTGAGCTGCACCTGTCATGTATGCAAATGTTTCCAAGCCCATTCATTCCTTTTGTGTTTTTTCTTATTGTTTTTTCTTTCGAGAAGTTAATCATGGGACACTGCCCTGGCATGGTGACCAGTTGTGGAAATTTTACCCACAAGCACTTGTTGCCGTCCTAATACACACTTGCTAACGTGAGCTAAGTCCTGCTCATTTAGTGTGTCCTTGGAGGCACAATGCCTAGGTTCTCAGTCCACATTGTCACCTTGACTGGAACCTCTTCCTTCTAGGCTTAATCCTAGGGAAGCCAAGGGGGGTTGTCCCTAGTTACTAGATTGATTTTAGTGTTAATGTTCTAGGAGTTAGTTTTAATTTGTTATAGGCTATAGAGGAAAACTAGCCTATGATGCAAAAGCAACAATGCAAGTGCAAGTCTATTCTAAATGTAAATCAACCCTTTCCCTAAGTCAACTAAGACTAGTGCCTAAGGTTGGGCAATGGGGTCAACTAAGTTTGAGGATGGTTTATTACAAAAGTATTACAAGTAAATCAAGTTAAACTACCCACAAACCCAAGGTTATAATTACTTACAAAACTAAGTGTTACAATGATTACACCATTTACAAAGATACAACAAGATACAAAAGATACAAAGAAGTGTAAGTGATACAACAATTAGCCAAGCATGCCCCAATAGCACTTACTCTATTGGATCGCCTTCATTGGCAACCACAAAAAGCACTCAAGAATAAAAAAAAGAGATGCCTCCCCAAGTGGGATACTCAACCCTTTCTTGATTCACACCACAATAAGCAAAAGCAAGATATTCAATGTTATATTCAAATGTTCACATAGACATAAGAAACATAATCCATAAAGTTGCAATAAAGATAGATTAAACCATAAAATTATCACCAATGTGTGTTCCTATCAATACATCTAATTCCCCCAAGCATACAAAGGTGATATATGCAACTAAGTCTTTAATGAGTTGTTTAAAGATTTAGTAAATTTTAGTTCCCTTCCCCCCTAAACTATGTTTGTGCTTTGAACTTCCTCCTCACTTGGCCAAATGACTGCCGGGTGCTCAAGATAGTAAGGCAACGAGGCCCACCCTAGCTTCCACGGTCATCCCTGACAGTAAGAGTACTTCCCGGAAAGGATCTCCCCTACGAAATCACGAGACGGTCCCCCGCCACTTCCTTCCGTTGTTTTCTTCAAACCCGTTTTAGATGGTGGAGATGGCCGAATAAAGCCCCTAAAATGTTGTCTAAGTGTTGTTATGACCCGCAGGTGGGTCTTTTAATGTGTTGGGTGACTTTTAGAAGTGTTTTAGACCTTCAAAATTTGACGTTTTAGTGCATGGCCGAAACTAAAAAGCTCATAAAAATGTGTTTAAAAGCTTGAAATTAAAGAGCATTCACCACATCAACTTAAGTGGAAAAGATACAAGAGATATGCCACTTAATTACTAACCATTCCACATAAAGATTGCAAGTTAAATGTGAGATTTAAGCAGGGACAACTTGCTATATATAACAGAAAAGAAAAACTTGCTTGAAACGTTTTAAGTTATGAGTGTGATAGATTAAACCATAAAACAAGTTAACTTAAATGTAGTGAGTGCTTGAATAGTAAGGCTGAAAATGAAATGTCTTAAACCATGAGATTATGCCACATAAATGAAAAGAGCATTAAGTACATATGAGCATCACATCATCATCATAGACATTTAACCTTTAACCAAAAGAAAGAGGCAAGAACAACTCGCCTAAATGAAAGTGTGAAGAGATTTTAAGATTTAGGATTACTTATCACCATGAGTGTTAACCATTAAAGTGAAATGTGCTTTAAGAAGTAAAGATTAACAATATAGTGATTAAGATCTTATAACCAAAAGATTAGATCACATATGCTAGAAATATAAGCAAGCTAAATGATTGATGTAACAAATAGATTTAGCACTTAGAAGATATCACAAACCATTTAACCATT
>ML798592.1:638133-648181 GCA_009831015.1 Picea engelmannii | reverse complement strand
AGGGCGTAGTTTTTGATGTGCAGGACCATGCCCGGCGGACAGGTACCAGAGGATCGGTGCACATGGGGAGATGATTAGCTCGGACCTCCATGGGGATGAAGAGCCCATCAGATGGATGTTGGGATGGCAGAGGCAGGACAGAGATATGACGAGCCCTTGCACAGAGAAGAGGAAGGACACCCTCACTAGGACGTTTTGGCAGAGACCTAGCCTATGGGGATCAACCCCCTATCAGATGGGACGTTGACCTAGTTGATCAGGACGCCACCAGGGCAGGATGGACGACTTCTAGGGCGTGTGGCAGCGTGTTAGGCTTGTTTGGCACGTGTGACAGGTTGCTGGAGCCCCAGGAGGGGCAACATTTTGCTCATTGGATGGTTGTTATGCCCTAAAGGGGCCAACGTCTCCTCTAAAGGGGCTTGACGCCTTCATTATTAGCTCATTTTGGCATTTTAGCATGTAAAAGTGACAAATAATTGAATAATGTAATGTTAGCCTTGTCGGCTATTTTGTTGACCTATTTTGTAAATTAAAGGTCAAAAGATCATATATATTGAGGACGTTTTCTCCTCATTTCATCATAACATAACTTGCTCTCATTTGAGAGATACTTTCTTAGCTCTTGTCTTGGATATTTTTGGTCTTTTGGAGTGAGGCGCTACATCTTGGAAGGCTATTGTTTGGCAAGTGGTGCTATTATTCATTGGAAGGTTTACAACTAGGCTTTGGATTTTGCTTTCTTCATGATCTTGTAAGTGTTTTTCATCAAAACTTCTTGAATGAATGGTTGCTGATTTAACATTTGCATTAATTGTTATCTTGTTGTATTTAGCTTAATCCTTGAAACCCTAGGGAGCCTACACACAAGTAGGTTGAGGCTTCATGTCCCCATGAATAAAGCTTATAGCCATTTGATTTGAAGGAATTTTAGCCTAGCCATAGCTACACTAGATTCCCTTTAATCTTGAGTTAGTTTTCAGCACAAATTGAAGAAAGAAGGCGTCCTAGGCCTAATTTAGTTTACACCTAGGGTTTACTTCTAGGGTTTTGAAAAGCCTTGTATGAAGCAACACTTTGCAGCCTTAGGTTTGTGCTTCTAAGCTAGCTGTTTTGCCAAACAAGTCTTAAGGAGAGAAGAGGAAGCTCTAGGCCTAGCTTTAGCTACACCTAGGTAAGCCTTTCCTTCTTAGGGTTTAGGGTTTGTGGCCTTGTTATAGCAACACCATCAAACCCTAGCTTTCTTGTCCTTAGGTTTGAGTTCTTCCTAAACCATTAATCTCATCTCCTTTTGACTCCATTAACCCAAGGCACTAGTCTAGGATTGATCTTGAGCTTGTTATGCCTTAAACTCCTTCAAACTATCTTCAAATTGCAACCCTAAACTAACCTAGCATCTAACCCTAGCGATTTGAACTAACCCTAAAGCTGATAACGTTTGGCCCTAATTAAACTTTTGCTTGGATAGAAAGGTGCGACCTTGTTATCTCTTCATAGCCGTGGAGTTTTATTGCATTTTTGCTGGTTGAATTTGTCAAAACGTCACTCCTCGGCTAGCTAACCTGCAGACAACAAAATTTACATAGGTGACGTCATGTGCTTTGATCTCTTGTTTATGCATGCAACGTTGTGACACTTTTCACCTATCTTGATTAGACATTGAGTTGTTAGTTGCATTTGTAAGCTAATTTGCTAAAACGTTCCACTCAATTGTCTCAATTTTGACCTAAATTTGTGCTTGACGTCACACTTTCTGCAGCAACAATATAGGTGACGCAGCAAATTTATCTATATGAGTTGATTTGAAATGTTTATTGCATTAATGACATTTAATACAAGGACTTAATTGTGAACATTGAATGCTTATTATCTCTTATGCTTTGTTGAAGAAGTGATATAAGTTATTAATCTTTGCTTAGCCATCATATTCTTCGTCAATAATAGCATTTGATCATTTGCTCATATATATGATTAAGATAGTCATTTATATCTTGAAGTACTAACCCACTGCAAGCACATATTCTAGTTATTTGTCTTGTCTCGCAAATAGGTGCATCTTCAATGGATCTTTCTCCTTGACTATCTCATTTGGGCAGCAATCTGTGAAAGGGAACTTCTTCGACTTGGTCCATTACCCTTTAGCCTTTCTTTAACCCAAATTGCTTGGGGACGTCTCCCTTGGACTAGCCCTCCTAAATAGAAAGAGCCCCCCATCGAGGTGACAGTGGGTGGGGAAGCTCCTGTTACGCCGGTTTTAAGCTTTGACTGAAGCCATCTAAACCCTTCCTACAAACCGTGCGATAACATGACCAAGAGCCACTACCTTGGTGTGGTAACCAGCTGCTAGTAGTCTCATACCGCTAGATGGCTATGGACCTAATAGACTGGCTCATGATGAGACCCCCTATTCTCTAACTAGGTCTTATTTTATTATTTTTTATGGGTCCCTTTGTTTCTTGCTGAGAAGCCTTTTACTGCTTTCTTGGGGATCCATGTGCGAAGCATCTTGAGGTTTTATTTTTAGACTTTTATCTTTTACCAATTGTTTTTACCCTCTGAGCCTTTAGCCCCTTCTTCCCACAAGGTAAGGTACAACCCTTAAATATTTGGCCAACCCAATGCCTGGACCAATGTAACAGGATGGATGAGCCAGAGAAATATGGAAAGTGGTAAGTATGGTGGGAGCGGACGATGGCTTTTCATGAATCCCCCCAGTGGCAACTCAAAACCTATGGGCACAAGCTTATTGGGGCATCCTGTCACTCCTCCCAGATATGGTCAAGTGGATAGGTATAAGATCCAAGCACCTGTTAGAAACAAAAAGAACTGAATGCATATATTCAAAGGTTATGAGGATCAGAGTGACACATATGATGGTACCCATGTTGGACAACTGAGTGGGGGGGGGGTGAATCAGTTGTCACTATGCTTAAACAATTATGCCCATTTGAAATCTAATTACAAAGAACTCAATGATGATCACAATAATTCAGTGAAGTAAGCAATAGAGTATTCACCATCAATCACACACATGAAACACAGAAAGACAAATATTTCCTGAGGAAACCCATAAAGGGAAAAACCTCTTCTTCTTGATATGATAAGTAATCTTTATATTCTGTACATTATCATTCTTATGAGCTCCAACTCCTTTTGAGGCTACCACCTTTATTTTGCAAGCTGCAACTTGCTGAGAGCACCAACTCTCTAGTTTCTCTAGCACCCACTAAAAGGACGCACCAACTCCTTGAGTGTTCCAGCACCAATTAGATGGAAGCACCAACTTCCAGTCACGTAGGAACCAAACTGCATAACATAGAACAATAGTTCTCCCTTGCATCTCCCTACCACCCTGGTTTTTCTGGCTACAACCAGATGGAAGCTACAACTCCCTGTGTTCAAGCACCCACTTGAAACTTTGAGGATAACATTCCTCCATAGCACCTCCTTACCACCCTGAAATATAAATCTTTGCTTTTTACAACTTTATCACAGTGATACAACATTTATCTATGGCTTACCAATCTCATCATTGTTCTGCTTACATTAGTGTCTCTCTCCTCGCATCTGCTGCGCTTTCTGTTCTTCTCTCAGATATGCATTTATGTTCCTTGCTTCTAATGTGCTTCAACTACTGCACACCACATGCTTTTACCCGCATGAACCATACTCAATAGCAACACCATCTCTTCTTTGTTCTGTGTTTTTATACTCTCTGTGCACCTTATACATCCTTCATGCGCATTACCTCTGCATGCTCTTCACAACGTCACTGTTCTTCCCTACAGGTTGTTCACTGCAGCTCTTCCTTTCTCCTGCATCGCTCGACATCAGAATCACTTCACTTCTCTCTTCTGCATACTTTTTTCATGTCGAGTCCTCTGCCTGATCATCATGGCAACTCTTCGCCATCCTTGACGGTTAGCTCCTTGCGTTCATCATCACTGGGCGTTATGCTGAGATTCCTTAGCTTCTCTGGCAATAAAGACTGTTCGTCTTCTCTGTCAGTTACAACCAGTCAACTATGTCTTCTTTGGCTTCTAAGCCCCTTCCTTCACGTGACCATTAGCAGTGACCAAATGCTTATTCAAAAGGCGCTACCCGATTTCTGTCTAGTGATTACTGGCTTCGTTTCACGATATGATCTTGGGCTATGAATTTCATGTGACCACGCTATTGCGCGTACATCCATAGGCGGTTTGAGGGCAACCCGCTTTTCACCCCACAATTCACTACAAGCCTCCATGCGTCCTTTCTCCAAAACCGTGGTTTCAATTGCGGCCCTCTCATGAAAAATTAAGGCCCGAGCAGGTTCTGGCCCCGCAATGGAGCACGACCGTCGATCTGATGATCTTGACAGTGCTCTTGAATGAACGGTTCAGATATGTCCTCTCAAGTCTATGGACCATATCTCACTTTCCTACATCAACGACTGAGATTTACTTCGTGATCCCACGTGTCGAGTGTTTGAACGTGAGCCAACCGTGACTCTTCTGTTGATGTGACCACTGGCTGTGACCACAACCCTATTCGAAAAGGCATTTAACGATTTTGGCGATATTCGTTGTAAAGCCTAGCGACATGCTAGCTCCTCCCTTAACCTTCATCAATGTGACCACCAACTGCGACCAAGGGCTAAGCAAGAGGGGTGCATTGTGATTTCGCATATCATGAACTCTTGTTATGAGTTGCCTCGAAACTCCCAACTCGCGAAACTTCGAAATGCTTCATATCAGATCAACGGTCGAGATCTCTCCCTCTAATCGACGGATGCGATCAATATCGCAGACTTGGACTTCATATCAGATCAACAGTCCAGATCCTCGATGATCTAACAACCCAGATTATTTCACGACTTCGCATATCACGAGTTCCTACAACTCTCACCTTTGACTTCTCCAGCTCGCGAGTCAACGAAATGCTGATCTCTCGCCATGTGTCCTCTGGATCCAACGACCTAGATCATTTCACGACTTCACATATCAAGAGTTCCTACAACTCTCACCTTTGACTTCTCTAGCTCGCGAGTCAGCGAAATGATGATCACTTGCCACGTGTCCTTTGGATCCAATGACCTAGATCATTTCGCAACTTCGCATATCACGAGTTCTTGCAACTCTCACCTTTGACTTCTCCAGCTTGCGAGTCAGCGAAACACTGATCTCTTGCCACGTGTCCTCTGGCTCCAATGGTTCATATCTCATTGCGATTTTGCATGTTGCAGAGTTGGAGGATGGCTCTCGACCATTATCCTCTTCGCAGTTATACTGGATCCGACGACTGTTGGTCCTCGGCGCTCAAATCCAACGGATCAGATCTGTACTTCTCCTCTGTGCTTCCTCTGGTCACTGGACTCTGATCTAACGGACATCGGGTATTTGGGATTGGTGATCCAATGACCACTGTCGCTCCTCCTCCTGAGCTTACGCATCCTCCCGACTTGGAAGAATTTCTAAGTGTCAAAGGCCTCAACCTTTGATACTTTTGCGAGTCCTGGTGACTTGGACCTCATCTGTGCTTCTGGAAACTGCTATCTCTTCTTAGCTTTCTCGTCTCTGCATATTGTTCGCTTCTCCTCCTGAGCTTACGCTTATTTTCGAGCTTTGATCTCTACATACTCACGTTATTCCTCCTGAGCTTCTCGAGCTTGCTCTTCTGTGTCTTTGCTGCTGTTCTTGCCATGCACACTCTGCCTGTAAACTTGCCAACATCGCTATTGTTCTTGCCATCAATGAAAAACACACTCTGCTTGTAAACATGCCAACAACCTAGACTCATTACCTCATGGTGCAAGATTCACTTCTGCTACAGGACTAGGCCGAGGTGATGGATGCTGCTACTGCTAACAAAGTGGAGGCGCTGAAGAAAAGAAAAGATGGGCCCTCTAGGGCCATGCTCAAGTCGATCTGGCTCTTGGTACTCCATGTCTAGGACCTGTGGGCCTTGAGACATAATCTCCTTAGTTATCCCTAAATTGGGGGATAACAAGAATCATTTCATTTCATTTTAAGATAGCTCTCCCATCTTGGAGAGGATACTTGGCTGAAATTTGCATCCTCTTTGGGCAATTTAGACTATCTCTCTCTTGTGAAAATGCCTTTTGGTAATTTCTCTTGGTATATTGTGGAGCTGGTGCGCACCTATTGGAGGCTTTTTCTCTTGCTTGTGGATGGATATTGTTTGGTGAACTAGGGTTTTATCTTGCATCTCTCTTGGAAATGGTAAGAAAAATATGCAATTTGTTAGTTCCTCTTGCTTGTTTCATAGTTGTTATTGGTTAAAACCCTAGGAGGAGTATAAGTGCATACACCCTCCATCAAACTTCATTTCATTTCTGGTTGACAAGTCATTTTTTGCAAGGCTGCTAGGAGGAGTAAAAGGGTTTACACCCTCCTCGATTTACCTTTGTTGGATTTGCATGCCCTAGGGAGTAAAAGGGCTTACACCCCTAGGGATGTTGTGGATCTAACTCTTACATCCAAGACTCCATTTACCCAATAGATTAAATGCACTAATCTGAAATTTGCATTGGAGAAATAAATTGTTTGCATTGGGTAACGTGATTTTATGAGATTTTCAAATTGTTTGAAGTGCAGCCAATTCTTTATGCTATTAGTTTCTTTGAGATTCTAGGGCATCATTTTTTGGCCAAGGAATTTGTTGATGTCATAAATCTAATTCTACAGCCATTAGGGCTGTAGAAAACATGTTTCTTTCACTGATTACTCACTTGCCAACCGCCAAAATCGCTTGTAAACTTGTACTTTTGTTCAACTACTCATTGTCTATCATCTTGACGGTTTACTTGTGGATTCTTGGGGTTGGATTTTTCTGCTGTAGAAAACCTTTGCTACAGCCATAAGACTAATGTTATAAACTTCTGAAAACATCTCTTTGCAACCCTAAATTACCATCAAAGGTTGCGCTTGAGTCTTGGATAATTGCTTACCAGTTTAGTGCTTCATTGTCCAATAGATATTTGATCCTTTTGATGGATAATTGTGCAGATGTTATAACTTTCTTATTGTTGATATAAATCTGATATATACTATAGTTCTGGGACAATAAGCTTATCTTGCTAATTCCCCTTAAGTTTTGAGGCTTATATTGCAATATATTGTCTTGTTTTGGTGTTCTAACGTTGTTTTGGAGGGATACAACCTTGGGAACCATCTCCCACCTTCCAAGACCTCTTTTTCGAGTCGGAAAGCCTCCCCTACCTTTGACCATAGGGGTCTTCTTTTCATTTCCTCATTATCTCGTCACAATCCCCCTAGGGTCACCCGTGATTCCCCCCTTGTGTAGGATTTCTCCTTCACTAAAGTGAGGGGAGGGTTTATCTAAGCTTTAAGGTGACAGTGGGTAAACTCTCCCATAGTTCTCGCCATCTTGTGGAATGGGTTGTGCTTTGCCCAACCTACAATTTGCGCAATAACACTGCCAATCACTAAGGCTGTTTGTATAGATCTGTATGGATTTGTACATGTTGCAATAAATGCACCTTCCTTGAAAGACTTGATGTCTCAAAAATCGTGCTTCCTTGAAATCCGTGCATCCTCAAAATATGTACTGCCTTGATTTCCATACTTTCTCAAAATACGTGTTGCCTTGTAGTGACCGTACTTAATTAAATACAAAATTAAATACAATTTAACATATAATTCCCTTCTCATACGCAAATTATTCATTCACCAGCATATAAGCAAAATATTCATCAGAGATTAAACTTTAGCTACAACATGAAAATAACTTAGCAATTCATAAATAAAAATACCTTCTTCTGATGCTAAATCCCGCTGCTTCGTTGGTCCAATGTTGAAGTTGAAACTGTGTCAAACACTGCCCAAAAACCGTGTTTTCCTCCCTGCCAGCTAGGAGCAGCTTGTTCGACTCCCTAGCTCTAGGATACCGTAAGGATATTCTGGCCCCCGTGCCCAAAACCCCCAGAAAACCGGTGCCCCCTTCTTCTGATTCACCAAAACCCCCCAAAGCCAAACTCCTCACACCAGAGATCTCCATAGAAAATCTCCCATAGAAATATATCTCCCTCTCAAAATGCTTCCTGTCTCCCCAAAAGAATGCCCTACTCGTAAGACTCTTCCCCATCATATCCCCCTTCACCGACTCTCCTCCCCTCATTAATTTCCTTATCTCCCCCTTTAATATCTTATCCCCTTCTTTAATGTCTTATCCCCTTCATTAATATCTTATCGCCTTCTTTAATGTATTATCCCCTCCCGCATACGTAAAGAATTTAATTAAACAAATTAAAATGATTAAGCCCTTAAATTTATTACCCATGTCATTGAATGTGATATGTAATTAATTAATTAATCAAAAGTTATAAACAATTAATTAATAAATAAATATTTAATTAATATTATTAATGCTAAACATTGTTTAATTAAAACCATATTAGCACAATTAATTATCTAATTAATTTTACTTAACAATCCTTAAGCATATATTCAACTAGGGTTGTTACATGCCTCAAAATCCATATTGCCTCAAAAGGCATGTTGCCTCGATTTTCATGCTGCCACGAGAAGCGTGATACCTACCTTGGGAAGCTTGCTACGATTTTCTTTTCATTTTTAATAAGTCAATGAGGTGAAGAGGAAAAATAAGATCTGATTTTTCCTCTTCACCTCATTGACTTGTTAAAAATGAAAAAAAATCTTTCTATCTTTTCCTTTACCCTCTTTGTATTTTGTCTTGAGCAATTTACTTAATCTCAATGGTCAAGATTAGATCGTGATATCAACGACTCTCTTTTAATTAAATCATTAAGTGACTTTAATTTAATCACTTTATTAATTAAAAGTCACTTTATAAAAAGACATTCACTTTATTAATAAAGTGAATTCTAGGAAAAGTATAAGATACATTTAATGACAATTTCCGCAAGTAGACACCCTTACGGAAATTCTCGTCCGAGCTACAAACACTAACATCAACAAACCAGGGGGTTTGTGTTGATATGGAAAAGAAGTGCTCATCTGGGAAATGATCATCAATCATGCCTTCTTTAGTAGGAATGGTCAACTTGGACAAAAAATATGCAACAACATTCTATTTGTTGAGATTTGTACCTTGGGAGGTGTTCCCCATGTGCTTTTGACCTTCTTAGCACATGAGGGAAGGACATGACACTTTGTACATTGTACTTTTGTCTATTTTCACTTTGACTTTGGTTAAAGTGAAATTTGGTCACTTTTGGCATAAAGTGAGTATTAAATCACTTTGGGGTGATTTTGGAGACATAAGTGGACTTAGGGAACTTAACCCAAAAGTGGGTTTATGATTTAGAGTTGATTGGGGAGATCTCATCTATTCCTTTGGATTGATCTCAACCATTCACTCTTAGGTTTCCTTTTGGAGTCTATGAGGGGCGCAAAGGAAGAAAAGAGGGCACATTTTTCATGGGAGTTTTGCTTGTTGGGAGAGGAGGACTCAAGCTATGGAGATGAGATTAGTTGCATGAGGTTTCTTGGAGGAGGTCGCTTGCTTTCCTTGTGGGAAGCTTGGAGCAACTTGCTTCATTATTTTACTGGAGCTATTCTACTTCAGAGAGGGGCGCATGAGTTTGGCAGACTTATTCTTTCCTGGTAGGATATCTAGCCATCAGAATTCAGTGAGGTCGGTTGGAGACTGAGGACATCTGCTGGAGCTTCATTCCCGCAGAAGGGTTTTCAGATCTGGCATCACAGTTGATTTCTGGAGTAGTTTCAGTGGTTCTGACAGTTTGCATGAGGGGTGCACCATTCAGGGGCGCATCTGCTTGATAGAGCTTGTGTTTCAACTCTATTGGAGTTGCTATTGTATCAGGTTCTATCATTTATTGTGTTTACTATAACCCTTACTTGCTTTTCCTCATATATACATTTAGATCTCAAACTGGTTTTCCTCGGGGGGGTTTTGTCCAGGGTCATGTTGACCAAAAATACCTGAGTCTACAAATGCATGATATTAGTTCTTAGATATGTTCATAATCAGCTGTAAACGATGTATTAGGTGTGTTATATTTATTTGAGTTGCATGTACTAATTTC